>LOJH01068819.1:0-10053 GCA_001685095.1 Ellobius talpinus
GGGAGGAGGTGGAAAATTTTTTAATAACAATAAAAAAGTGTCTGAAATAAAAAGGAAATATCAAAAAAAGAAAATAAAAAAAGAAAATCAAATAAAAGAAAGAAATTGAAAAAGATATTAGAAGATGAAAATATTTACCATGCTCATGGATGGGTAGGATTAATATTAGTAAATTTTCATCTTATCAAAAACAATCTACAGATTCAATGCAATCTACTGCAAAATCCCAGAACAATTTTTCGCAGATCTTTAAAGGACAATATTCAGCTTCAGATGTAAACACCCACACCCACATACAAAAAAAACAATATAGCTAAAACAATTCTGAATAATAAAAGAATATCTAGACATCTAGAATTGTCACAATTCCAGATGTCAAGTTGTACTACAAAAGTATAGTTATAAAAACCAATCGTATTGGCATAAAAACAGACATGTTGATCAATGTAATCAAACTGAAGAGATAGATCTAAATCCACACACCAATGGAAATCTGATTTTTTTTGGTTTTTCAAGACAGGGTTTTCCTGTAGCTTTGGGGCCTGTCCTGGAACTAGCTCTTTCAGACCAAGTGCGCCACCACTGCCCAGCGGAAATCTGAGTTTTGAGAAAGATGCCAGAAATGAACACTGAAAAAAAAAAAGGACAGAATCCTCAACAAACAGTACTGGTCAAACTGGATGGTTGCGTGTAGAAACAACAAAGTAGATACCTACTTATCACTCTGCACAAAACTCAAGTACAGATGGATCAAAGATCTCAAGATAAAAGCAGACATAGTGAACCTTGTAGAAGAGAAAGTAGAGAATATACTTGAACTCTGGCACAGACAAGGACTTTCTGAAGAGAACAACATTTGCACATGCACTACGTCTATCAATAAACAAATGGGACCTCCTGAAACTGAGAAACTTCAGCATTGGAAAGGACAGTGGAATTTGGACAAACTGGCATCCTACAGAATGAAAAAGGGACTTTTGCCAACTCAATATCCAATAAAGAACTATTATCAAAAATATATAAAAACTCAGGAAACTAGATATCAAAAAAAGGCAATTTAAAAAATAGGATAAATATCTAAACAGAATTCTCAACATAGAAAATAAAATTCAAATGGCTGATAAACACTTAAAGAAATGTTCAACATATTTTGCCCTCAGGGAAATGCAAAACTACTTTGGAATTTCATCCTACATGTATAAGAATGGCGAAGATCAATAAAACAAGTGATAGCTCATGCTGGAGATGATGCAGAGTAATAGTATATTGCTGATTGGAATGAAAACTCATACAGTCACTGTGAAAACCAGTGTGGCAGTTTCTCAGAAAGATGGAAATCATCTACATAAAGATCCAACTATACCATTCTTGGGAATATACCCGAACATAACAATATTTCATTTGTATCTTAATAGTAAAGCTTGCCTGAATATCAGAGAGTAAAACAGCTGTCCTGATCAGCCTTACAGACAGGCAGTGGTGACAGATACCTTTAATCCCAGTAGCTACACTAGTTTGCCATAGAAACCAGGTGATAATGATGCACACCTTTACAGCACTAGAGAGAAATACAGGACAGGAGGAGACAGCTCTCAGTCTCATTTTGAGGATTCCTGGAGGCAGGATCGCCATTTCCAACTAAGGTAAATGTAAGAGCCAGTGGCTGGCTGCTTTGCTTTTCTGGTATTCAGTTTGAACTCCAATATCTGTCTCTTGGTTTTGATTAATAGTGCTACACCCAAAATATGCTTCATCCTACAACAGAGACACTTGTTCAACCAAAGTCATTGCAGCTCTATTCATAATAGCCAGAAATTGGAAACATCCTAGAAGTCCCTCAACACAAGAATAGATAAATAAATTGTGGTACATTTTCACAATGGAGTATGACTCAGCCATTTTTTAAATGACATAATGAAATTTGGAGGCAAATGCATAGAACTGAAAAAATCACCCTGAGAGAGATATCTAAGACCAAGAAAGATAAATATGGCATGTATTCACTTATATGTATATCTTATCTGTTAAGGAATTGATAAACAAGCTACACAAGCCATAGAAACCAAGAGGGCGTGTATAGAGGAAGAGACTATAGGTAACAGCTAGATGGCATAAGGAAAGGGTGTCTATGTCCACAGATAGCTATCTCAAGATTGGGAAGGGCAAATTGAGGGGGACAAAGTGGGGAGGGGAAGGAAGTGGGTTATGGGAAAAATACAGGGAGAGACAGATAAAATTAAGGTGTGTTTGAGGGGTAGTATGGAAACCTAAAACAGTAGAAACTTCCTAAAATATATACATATGTGAATGTAATCTAAATGAAATTGCTAAATAATGGGGAGACAGGGAACCAACTGAACATCTGTCACTAAACAAAGCTTCCAGTACAGAGACTGGATTGCATATAATTGAGTTGTTGGTCAAAGAGGACCTAAGGGAATATCCAAACCTCCCAGGCTGCTGCCAAGACTGTAGGTTGCTCTCCACACATTGACAGCAACCCCCACTGCTGCACTCAGCACCTACACAACTTACTAAAGTCGGAAACAAGGTATTAAAGTTGGAAATGTCGAGTTGGTGCCTGCAGGGCACCCTCATCCAGTTCCAGTCTCTTTGGCACAAGGATATATTATGTATTCTCTCAAAAGAGAAACATAAATACCAAGTCAGTAGCAAGCTCTTTATCTACAATATGGTCCAACTTGCAAGATAGGCTAGGACAATGGAGTCAAAAAACTTGTGGGAATAACCAACCACTAATTGTTCTAGACTTAAGGCCACTCCAGGAGATAGAACCCATAACCAACACTACTTGGATGACCAAGAACATAAGACTAGTTATCCCAGGAAGCTGGGATAAAACCAAAAAATACTGGTCTGGAGTGACAAAATGACTAGTAATGATATTCTGCTACATTCAGAGATCAGTGTCTTGTTCGACTATCAGCATAGAAGCTTCTTCTTGTAGCAGACGGGAGCAAATCTAGAGATCCACAGCCATGTGGACTGTGAAAGACCTTAGAACACTCAATGAAAATGGGATATATCCATCAATTCCCTCCCCTCAGAGCTCAGGAAGTCCCATGGAAAAGGAAGCAGAAAAAGGGACAAGCCAAAGGGAAGGAGGACACCCAGAAAACAGGGCCTTGTAAATCAACATAAGCAAATCTCACATGAGCTCCCAGAGACTGATCAGCATACACAGGGCCTGCATGGATCTGCACCAGCTCCTCTGTATATAGATTATGGCTTCCAGTTTAGTGTTTGCGTGGGATTCCTACGAGTGTGAATGAGTAGGTCTCTGATTCTTCTGCTTTCTCTTGGCCTTCTTCTGTCTGCTCTGTCCAACTTCGATGTAACAGTTTTTATTTTACCTTACACTATTTCATTTTGTTATATTTTAAAGATAAATGAATGAATGAATGAATGCCTAATCATTAAGGTAAAGATTAGCAACTAAATTGTCACTTATATCTACTGGGAGAGGGAAAATCAGTTTTCTCCAATAGAATGAAACTAGGTGTGTCAACCATTTCACTACATGCCTCATATTTGAGGAGTCACTGACCAGCATATAATTGAACTCCACAATTTTTGTGTTTACTTTTATTTGGTTATAGTTGGTGTGTTGATTTTGTTTGTTTGCTTGCTTTTGTTGTTTGTTTATCTTTTTAGATATGGTTTTGCTTTCTTGGATTTGGGAGTTTGTTGTATTATGGTTTTGTTTGTTTGTTGAGAAAGAACTTAAAGTTGGATAGGTAGAGAGGTAGGGAAGGGGAGAGGACCTGGAAGGACTTGGGGGAGGGGAAGAATATGATCAAAGTACATTTAAATTTAAAATGGTTTTAAATAATAAAAATTTAAAAAAGATTTTTTTCTTTTTATAATCTTAATTGTTTTCATTTGTTCTTTGAGAATTGCTTATAATTTATATTAATCACATGCCCCCTTACTTCTCCTAGAACCACATGGTCCTCCTAAATCCTCAATTTCCTGTCTTCTTAACCTACTGAGTGCAATTTGTGGTACCTATGTACTCACAGTTATGAAGCCATCCAATGGAGTATGGTCAATCTACCAACTGCCATACCCTTCAGGAAAACTAATTCAGCATCTTCCAGAAGCTACTAGCTGTTGATAGCTCATCAGTTTGGGGTGGGAACTCCCTCTCCATGATAGAATATTGACTGGTTTGTTCTTCTGTTGGTCTTGTATATTCTTATAATTCATATGAACTGTTCCATATAAATCTTAGTTACAATTTATAGGAAGAGTGAGATGATCTGGGATTCCAGACCCAATCTCTGTGTTGCCAATGCTTTGGAAGTGGGGAAAAAAAGGTGCCTCAGGATTTTAATAGTAGAAAGGTGATAAGAGTACCTAGAGAGGAAAAATAAGTCAGAAATAAAAGCCTAATAGTGTTTATGGGGAAGATGTAGAAGCTGTAAGAATAGCTACTGTCCCCAGAAAAGTGTTTCCTTCAAGTATCTAGTCTGTTAGACTTTTCATGGCTTAACAAATACTGTACTGGAAGAAAACATTTTGGCTGCCAGTTTCAGAAATTTCTCTGTTGGATCTGTTGAATCTGAGCCCGTGGTGAGGCAGAGTAGCATGGTGTGGAGCATGTGGCAGATAATCACCCCATAATGGACAGAAAGTAGAGAGCTGTACAGGAACTTGAGGGCAAAGGCACACCTGAGTGACCTACTTCTTCCAACGAGACCTTATCGCCTACAGTTTCCGTCATCTCGCTAACTATGAACCAAGCCTTCAATACACATGCCTGTTCCGCTCATATTTTTGAACATTTCCTCTTCTGATCCTAACATATGGACATCAGGGATATGTTTAGAGGTCACAAACTGAGGTACATTTAAGGAAGTTAACATAGATGAGGGACTTTATATGCAAGACAACAGGACTACCGAGTACCCCAACAGTGCCTGCAGAAATTATTTTGTAATTGTGTTGAGTTAACTGAAACTTTTTAAGTTGTATCTGTAATTGAAGCACTTTCTTTGTGTTTCAGCTGGAAATTAGCTGTGACATAAATTCCATTACTCATCCACCTTACTCATATAATGAATGCAGGAAGCCAAGAAGAAGCTCCAGGGCCCTAGTGATGCAGCCACACAATTATACCAAGGCTAAAACAGCTCCCTATAGACCTATATCAAACACACACACCATCGTGGGGGTAGATTGACAGCTTCTTATTAAAATTTCAGTCAATCACACAGGTCCTCTCACGGACTCAAAGGAAGGGACAAGAATGCCCATGTGATTGCCTCCAATTTCACATGTTGGGAAAGGCAAGAAGGAAGGAGGCTGTGAGAGCTACCTGCCTTCTTTTCAAGGCTAGCTCTCTCCTAAACCTTCATAGCCACAGACTTCTTTCCCTAAGCTTCTTTGGAAAATGGCTCCAGTTTTCACTCTCTTCAGACTCTTTGTTAAAACACCCACCCAATTTAGGCTCTAAGTCCTCATGGTTGCTATCACTGATTCAGAAGTTGATAAAGACATGTGTGTGACACATTGATGGATTGTCCTCGAGAAGCATGTGATTTGGGTGACTTTTTTGTGATTTGCAAACCCCTGTATGACAAATGGTTTTAGGTTTTGTTTCATTTTGTTGTTTGTTTGTTTGTTTCAGACAATAGGCCCCGACTTTTCACAAAAGAAAAATAGCTATTAAGCTCTTCTTAAAACTATGCCTTCTGGCAAATTTAGCACTGTTGCTGGTTATACTTAGAGCTAACAAACAAGAACACCCCCTTCATCATTTGGAGTGTTCCATCATGGCTACCTGTGGCCTTTATGTACTGCCCAGATCACACTGATGTGAGTTTCCAGACCAAAAATTGCTGCTTTCTGTGCATGGCAAGTCAGTACTAATGGGCTATTTGATTGAGGCAGGAATGCTAATCCGGCCCTTAGCCCTAGCCCTTGTTAACCGTCCATTAGCTTCCTGGTGTGTGTGTGTGTGTGTGTGTGTGTGTGTGTTTAAGAGAGAGAGAGTCTGTGTGTCCATGTCTGAGTGTGTGTTAAGCGTAATGAACCAAGTTTTCAATTTTTCTAGCTGGACTAGTCTAGACTGACAGCAGAGGTACCCCTCATCCTAGCTCAGGGCCTTTCAGCTCTACTTACTGAGTTGAATAATTTGGTTTAATAAATCAAGAGAATTTGCAGTGGGTTTTGGATACTCTCATTAGAGAAGATGTATGTGGTATGGCTACTATTTGGTCATATGTTTAATTAAATTAATGAATTAGTGTCTTTGTTGGCAAAGATTCCTGCACCCAGACCCTTCTCATTCTTAAGCTCGGGGCTTTGTTATGCATATATAGCACAAATAGATGTTGAGCAGAGAGCTGGGACTTACCTGCTATTCTCCCTCCAAAGGGAGGCCTAGCCTACCTTTCAGCTACTACTTCTGAAATCAACCTCTCCCAAGCCACCCACTCAAGGAATTCATCTGTACCCTTACCCACTGTGCTTTGACTCATTTCTCCTCCTTATACTTGATTTGACTGACTCCTTACTGAGGACAGCTTAACCACAGAGTTGTGGTAAGAGGGTCTTTTCAACAAGGACTTATCATGAAACCTAAGAGGTGAGTTTGTAATGCACTCATTACATCATCATCCACAGGGAAACCCCCAAATACAAGAACCTGTGAAAGCTCAAGAGTCTATATAAAAATGGCAACAGTTGGCATATAATATGACCATTCTCCATGGTACTTTAAATCATCACTCCCCATATTTTAACACCTAATATAATGTAAATGGTTGTTGTGTTGCATTGTTTAGGAACCAATGAGCAAGAAAAACAGTATGCACTGGCCTTTCATGGCAGATTCCTTCAGTGTGTGTGCAATACTGTTTTAGTTAAGCTTTCTGTTGCTGTGATGAAACACCTCAACAAAAAGCAATGAGGAGGAAAGGGTTTACTTGGCTTATACTTTCATATTACAGTCTGTTATGGAAGGCAGTCAGGGCAGTAACTTAAATAGTACAGGAACCTGGAGGCAGGAGCTAATACAGAGGTCATGGAAGAATGTTGCTTCCTGACTTGCTCTCCACAGCTGGCTCACTCTGCTTTCTTATAGCACACAAGATCACCAGTCCAGAGGTGTCACAGCCCAGAGTGGACTGAGACCTCCAACATCAATCACTGATTAAGGAAATGCTCTATTGACTGGCTTGCATCCAATATTATAAAAGAGTTTTCTTATTTGAGGTTCCCATCTCTAGATGACTCTAACTTACGTCAAACTGACATGAAGCTAGCTAGCACAAATATATTTCCCAAATACTTTTGAGTTGAGGTTGCCTGAATCCATGAATATCTTCCAAAGGTATATGTACAGTGTATAAATATAGATATATAAATATGCAATTGTTATGTGATATAAAATATAGAGATAATATAGTATAAAAATACATATAAAATATTTTTAAAGTTAAGGTATGGAATATTACTATTGGTGCTTCAGCCCCAAAGAGCCGGACAGGAATGTGCTCTGTGTGGCCCGCGAGATTGAAGAAGACACTGGGGACTCCCTTCCTGTGAAAGCAGTGGGACCATGTGACCTGTCGGGTTCTCTGCTAGCTCTGTCCCACGTTTTGGAGTTCATTGCTCTGTTTTCTGTGGCTATAACTGGCTTCTAGAGTTTTGCATAAAGCTAATGAGGCTGTAATCAAGGTCTTTGTCCTTCATCCACAATTGCATAGAGAAAGTGCTACAGTTTGGGGACATCTCATCAGTTCTCAGTTTGTTCAGAAAGAGCCCCAGCCCTCAAAGAACAAAAGGAAAAAAACACTAAAGAAAAATAAGCATTTTGAGACTATGATTGTGAAGGTAAAGCACACAAAATTGTTCTAATCCTTCCTCAGTTGGTTTTGCAAAAATCCATTGGTGTCAGTCAAAGAATGGGACTTGCAAGCAGAGGGAGAGCAGCTATACTTGACTGACCATTGTGGATCAGCTCAGTGAACCATAGTTAGAGCTCCACAGATAAACAGGGGTCCCTTAACTTGGACCCAGCATTAGCCTTCATAAGCCCAAGGGTGTTCTTCAAGAAGGAATAGCTGGAGACAACACAGTGCAGATAGATGGGTTGAGGCTTTGGGTTTTAGATACAGTACTGTAGAAACATCTGCGTCCTGTCTAAAGGGTTACACACATTCATGGTTTCAAGTAATTTGAGTAGTATTACTTGGGTTTTCCAAAACATTATTAAAAGAAACCCTGAATGCACGTGAAAAGCAGAAGAAACAAAGGGACTTTGCTGTGTTAGGTCTTTTCTACATTAACACAGTTCTTTCTATACCTTTTCATGGAGATAGTTATATGGAATCCATACCAGTTAATGTTGCAGTAGTGTAGCTGACATGCCTGAGGTGACTAACTTTAGGTAGAAAGGCTTATTTAGCTCTTGAATTTGGAAATTCAAGTGCATATAGTGTCATTATCAACCCAGTTCTGTTGAAAGCTCTCTTAACTATAGCCAGTTCATGAAGGAGGGGTATATGTGAGAGAAAACAGCAGTAAGCCAGAAAGGAAAACTGAGTTTCCACAATCTTTTCTGAGGACACACACCCCGTCAATGACCTAGGGATTTCCCAGACGGCCCCTCTTTCCAAAGTTTCCACCATCTCCCAACAGCACCACACTGGAAATCAGCTGATGATCACAATTAACACCTGGAAGACCTAAACCACAAAGGCACATTCAAACTACAGAAGACCCTCTCCTGAGAAACTCTCACGGGTCACCATACCAATCCCAATCTCTGGACTAGGCGGAATGTAAAATTCTCTCCCCAATAAACAAGCTCTAACTCTGAGCAACCAGTCTGCACTTCATAGAGGGGATAAAGGTTCTTAAATGTATCTAAAAGTAAAGGAGAGTAGGGAATGAAGCCAGTCCCCTTGTGATGGGAAAGATAAACATTATGAAATTACTGTCAGATTTTCTGCTTCCCAGCAAACCGACTGTCCACGTGGTGGCCGGTCTCAGTACCTATAATGTAGTGCTACTTCTCTGCCTTTGGGACGCTTGCTAGGACAGTTTCTTCTACACTTTAGTTGTGGTCAGATGAGTTATTGGCCAGTCCTGGACAAGGAACTTTGTGGTGTGTGAGTATCTGAATGCCAATGTGAGGACCAGCTATGTTCTCGGTTCTCTTAGCATTTTGAGAAGGCAGTGTCTGGTCTTTGGATGATTGCTTTGAGTAACCCTTCTCCCCACCAGTGACTCATGATAAATATGTTATTATGAGTCAAGAGAACATTCTGTTGCATTAAGTCATTGAAATTATTTGTGCCTGATCTAGATAACCCTGAATAAAGCATTTCCTTATGACATAGTTAACATTTCATAGGGCAGAACTCTGATTGATTGTTTCATAGTAGAAAAAATCCAGCATTTCATTAATTACTGCTTATTAGACATAACCATGTGAAACTTTATTGAGCCAGTCAACCATACAAATAAGGAAAAAGGTTTCGTTTTGTTTAATTATTTATTTATTTATTTATTTATTCCTTGGGAATTTTTGTGCACTTCGTGTTTTCTTAATTTTGTATCTTTTATTTTTGAATAATTGCATTACTTCCCCCTTTCCTTTCCTCCCTCCAAATTTTCCCATAAACCCTTCCTTGATCTCTTTCAAAATCTTGGTGGCCTTTTTATCATTGAGTATTATTACATATGTTGTTACATGTCTACAAAGACATGTTCTTAAACATAACCCACTCGATCTGTGTTACTTGTATGCATGTTTTTGGGGTTGACATTTGGTATTAGATAGCCAATTGGTGTGTTCCTCTCTAAGGAGACTATTTCTCCCACACTCAACATTTTTTTACTTGCCTTTAGATCCTTACATAGGGTTGAGGCACTCTGGGCTTTTCCCCATCTATTTGGCAAGTCTACTGGTTTCATCCTTGTTCATCTCCCATTTATAATTTTTTGAAATCTGCACATTTTTTAATTAAAAATTTCCACCTCCTCCCCTCCTACCTTTTCCCTCCCGCTACCCCCTCC
>LOJH01068821.1:4526-15740 GCA_001685095.1 Ellobius talpinus
AGAGAGAGAGAGAGAGAGAGAGAGAGAGAGAGAGAGAGAGAGAGAGAAGGTACGGAGTTGGAAGGGTGGGAATGTGGGGAGGATTTGGGAAGAGAAAAATGAGGGTAAACCATTACCAAATATATTGTATGAAAAATATATTTTCAATAAAGAAAACAATGACAGTGAAAAGTAAGGTGCTTGATCTGTAGACCATGTCCCAGAATTTTTCCATGAAGAGTTTACTTCATGATAGTTTACCACAGACAGCAAAACACATTCATGCTTGTGTGTGTCATGACAATTACTATTTGAGTTTTCAGACAGGGTGTCAAGTATTTGAAAACTTCATTTTCTTTACCACCCTCAGGTCCTCCCACTGGTGGAGGGAAGCAAGTTTTTAATATGCATACTGCTTGTATTTATCATTTTTCAAAGCATAACATTATATGCTACTTTGTAAAGTATTGATGCACAATTATATTACTTTGGTTATCTGCATGTGCATTGCTGATGGTTTATTAGTTCATAACCATTTAGGTAAGAAATAAACAGAATTTTATGCTTATTAAGTGAATGCCATTAAATATATAGTTTTTGTAGAAAAGATTTTTTATTAGAATTATTTATTTAAATAGAACAAAATCAGCTTTATATATAAAGTTCATGTACATACCCATTATTTCTCAAGGGAAATTTTTAACATTCTTTCTTCTTGTACATTTTTAATGTAATTCATCTCACCAAAGACAAACTATTCAAAATATCTAGTTAATAAAATACATTGCTCAGGTAGTTCATAATCAGACACCCAAAACAATATGTCAAAGATTTTATTGTCACTTGAATATTTATGTGTACTGTTTTTCAAAAACCTATCTGACCAACATGTTTTATTATTCTATTTATTATTATTTAATTAATTTATTTTACTTCCCTATCACAGTTTCCCCTCCCTCATTGCCCCAAGCCCCAATCCACTCTTCCCCTTTTTCTGTTCAGAAAGGGGCAGGCCTCCCTCAGGTATCAACAAACCATGTCATATCAAGTTGCAGTAAGACCTCCCATTCTATTTAGGCTGGGCAAAGCAATTCAGTATAAAGAATAGGTTCCCAAGAGCCAGCAAAATCATGAGGAAGAGCCCCTGCTCCCATTATTACAAGTTCCATAAGAAGACCTAGCTACACAACTATATGTAGAGGGCCTAGGTCGGTCCCATGCAGGCTCACTGGTTGTTGCTTCAGACTCTATTAGTTCCTATGAGTCATGGTAGTTGTTACTGTGGGTTAACTTGTAGTCTGTTTGACTCCTCTGGCTCCTATAATCTTTCTTCCCTATTTTTAGTCAGCTTCCCTGAGCTTGGCATAATGTTTTGCCTTGAGTCTCTGTATCTGTTCCAATCAGTCAATGGATGAAGGCTCTCTAATGACAATTGGGATATTCACCAATCTGATCAAAGGAGATGTCCAGTGGAGGCTACTTGTCCGCTATTGCTAGATTATTCTTGTAGGTTGGTGGAAATTTCCTATGCATCAGGTTTCTACCTGATCTGGAAATGTGTCCTCCTCAATTAAAGTCATTTTTTTTCAGTCTTCTCCCTCTCCATCCACCGCACAACCTGATCCATCACGTTCCCATCCCTACCAGCCCTCAATCTACCCAGGAGAGTTCTCCTATTTTCCATTCCCAGATCCATGCCTGCCCCAGGGACCTCATTGTTACTTAATCTATTTGAATATGTAGATTGTTGTATGATTCTCCTTTACTTTACAACTAATACCCACTTATGCGTGAGTACATACCGTGTTTTTCTTTCTTGGTCTGGCTTACCTCATACAGGATTATTTTTTTCTAGTTCTAACTATTTGCCTTCAGTCTTCCTTCTGCCACTTTTAAACAGATGAGTAATACTCTATTTTTAAAATGTACTAATTTTTCTTTATTCTTTCTTCAGTTGAGGGACCTATGGATTGTTTCCTAGTCTATTACAAATAAAGCTGCTAGGAACACAGTTGAGCAAGTGTCCTTGAAGTCCGATTGAGCATACTTTGGGTATATGACCCAGAGTGGTATCACTTCATCTTGTGGTAGAGTGATTCCTAATTTTCTGAGAAAGGGCAATATTGAACCACTTAAAGAAATGTTCAACATCCTTAACCATTGGAGAAATGCAAATCAAAGTAACTCAGATTCCCTTTTACCTATCAGAATGGTTAAGAACAAAAACACAAATGGCAGTGTATGCTAGAGAGGATGTGGAACAAAGAGGATACTCCTCCATTGCTGTCAGGAGCACAGACTTGCACAGCCACTTAGGAAATTTTTATTCTTAAAGACTCAGCATGGTACAAATGATCACTTCTGCTAGAGTGGCACTCTGACCCCATGGCCCCACTTCCTGTTTTAATTAACCTTTTAAAAGACCAATTATTTTTCCTCTAGATTTGCAATGCAAATGCAACTGAGTTATTTAAATTACATGTGAACAAAAATATAGGTGTGATGTCTGGGTTGCTAATGCATCTGCCCACTGGAAACAATACATGTCTTTCCTGAGTTAGTTGCTCCTGAGGTGTCAGAGGCTGGATGAATGTAATGCAGGTCAGACAGATTCTTTGACTCTTTCAGCTGTGAGCTGCTGATGGAGAGTTGCTGACTAGTAAGGAACCCAGATAAGGTCAGGGGGTCAGTATGACGACATCAAGTGCTTCAAGAATGGTCCAGGGATGCTGCAAGGGAGGTGAGTGGGCGCTGAAAACAAACTTGGCATGTTTCACAATGTTGCCTGCAGCTGTAATACATCACGGTAAATATCTCAACGGCTGATATGTGCCTGTCATACCTGTCATTTTGACACACAATCATTGCAAATTGTTTTCTATTTTTTCCATATTAAACTTGGTTAATGTTAGCTACATCTTTCTTTCTGAGTTTGGTCTGTAATGTCCCATTTTCCTCTACATAAATATATTAATACCTAATGTCACAATTGATTTCTATCATTTTCCAACTTAGTAGCTCTCATTACTTTTGCTGATCTTCATTTACAGTTTAGTGAGTTTCCATAGTTCTGGTGTATTGGTATGTGTAAAACAAAAGAAAAGAAGAACACAATATACTGAGGATGAGTGTAAATTTGTGAGAACAATACAAAAGTCAACAGAAGATGAGAAGAATCACATGTTTGTCAGATGCCATTTACCAAAATTTCACATGGAACTGAAGCAACAAAACACATTTAAATTTGTATATAGACACACTAGAAATTTTCCACCTACATCAGTTATTCTTATTATTATATGAAAATTACAAAAGAATATACCAACACTGAATTCATATCTTGAGTCTGGGCATTTATTATCATTATTATCATTTAATATCATTATTAGATGATGCACTTATTCCAATAATTTTAAAATATGGAATCATAAAAAGGTAAATATTTTGTCTGTCTAAATCTCTAATTTTTGTCCAGTATTTTTTTATTTAAATAAACTTTAAGTTGCTGCATTTTCCTGTTCTTAACAGAAAGTAAACATAACTCTTAATGAATCAAACTACTCAGTAGCGTGAACTGACGATTGTTTGCAATAATGTCCGTGAGTGTTTCCTGTGACTGTCTTCTTTCTACATGCAACACGACTGAACCCTTAGTTAGGCCCCTTTGCGTCTATTCCCTTAGTTAGGCCCCTTCTCATCTACTCCAAGTGTAACAATTCCAGTGCAAAAGTCATCATTTCCTTTTCATGGTACCGCAACAGTCTTTCAGCAGTGAGTGTTGCTTCTGTGCCTTTAGTATCCTCAAAACCCCTAATCCTTCCAGAAAGTTCAAGGATCACTCTAGCTTTGCCAAGCCTGCCAGCCAGTGAGTAGAACAGCTGCTTCTAAAATAATATGGTTTTTATTGTAGGAAGCAGAACTTGTCCTGGTTTGCTCAAGTGTCAATATGCCACAGAGTAGAATCATAGGAGGAAGTCTCCACAAAGGTATTTCCCTGTTCATTGGAATTTGGCCATGTCTTTAAGAGATTGTCTTTGTTAACTATTGATATGAGAGACACCAGACCACTGGAGGTGTCATTATGCCCAGGTTTATAAACCTGTGGGGCATAAGATAACTAGTGGAAGAGTCAACAAATGAGCTAGAAAATGATTCAGTCAGCAGTGTCACTCCAAGGCTTCTGTTTCACTCGCTCCTCTGACTTCCCTAAATAATAGTACTGCAAATTGAATAAACCCTTTCCCTCCCCTTTGCTGCTTTCATTCAGAGTGTTTTATCATAGTAACATAAAATCAAACTAGAACACAGCAGTATGAAATGTTCTCTTAAATGATTACACATTGCTCTGCAGTTGACCAAATCAATTCAATCCACTAGCCACTGTAATCACTTAAGGAAAGCATCTACTTCTGATGATGGATCATCAGCTCACCACTCTAACACCTGTCAATCTCTTATCTCTTGATCCCAGTGTCTAACTGAATGCACATTTCTTTCCTGTAGCCTCCAAACTTGCAGTCTTCTTATGACCACCAAGTTTAGTTTTATCTATTTCCTCCTCACTTGTCTATGTAAATGACCTGCTGTTCAATACTATGCATAGGTGTACATGCTGTTTCTGTAAAATAAAGAGACAGAAAACACTATTTCCAATCTTATTGATAGGGTTAAAAATGTTCCAGAAAGCTACCAATGCATCCAAGAGTCTAATTTCTCAAAATTGATGCCAAGAAATTTTATTCTCTTGACAATATTTGCATTATATGAAAATTTGACCCTTTCAACACTTTTTGTCAAGGTTTTAGACATGATAAAATAAAAGGTGTGTTTTTTTCATAAGAGTTACAGCAAATGACATTTTAGAGAATACAGTCTCTTGTTGACTTATAGAAATTTCTGCATATATACTCCTGAATGTTATTGAAGAGTAAAATTAAAGATACACTTTTGCCATGTGTTCAAAGGAAATATAAGGATCAAAATATTAAATTGGGTTCTTTTGTTGCCTAATAAATTTTATAAAAATCAAAGTTATTATTTCTCATATGCTTGTTTTGAAATTAGTGACTCATGGAAATGTATTCCTGCTTGACTGGCTAAATTCTGCAGTGCACAATAATTATCTAATACAAAGGAGTTAAGACTACTGACTGCCTGGAATTAATAGAAGGTAGTTCAGAAGAAGAGATTATCTGGGCAAGAGTTAATTATGAAAAGAGTCGACTGAGACAAAGTCCTGGCATGTTCATTAGACTAATGAGGGGTTGCTCCTCAGCTCACATTTTAAGGGCATTTCCTCAGGGTCAAAATTCATACTACTGCCATTTTGTTTTGTTGTGGTTCATTGAAACTTAGTCTGGCATTTAAAATAATGGGCACTGTATGACCAAGAATAGAAGGGGGTTATGAGCTTCCTGTCAGGAAATTAAAAATAAAAATTTCAGGTACCATGATTACATAGTTCACATTTTTGATAAGATTTGCACAGATGTTTAAATAAGAAAGGAAAAGTTATGGCAATAATGGGTAAGTGGTTGAGATTTTTCTTCATTTAATCTTAGAGTTACATGTAGATTGAAAAATGAATTTTCTCAATTTCAGTTTAAGTAGAGATATGAATAAGATCATCACACAGCACACTGAATACAATATCTAATTTATGTAGTCTGTTCATCTATCGCCCCAATTATCTCTTTTCATAGACTGTACTTATACTGGTGAAACTAAAACTGTCTAACTCTCCTAGCTTTGCTGTGTAAAACTGAATAAAGAGCAATTCTATTCCACAGAATCCCATGCCATCTATGCATTGACATATATTTTAATTTTTTTTCAGTTATTTTTCTTACATTTTCAAGATATTATAAAAGAAATGTTTAATGAATTATTACATATAAACAAAGAAAGCAGCTCAGACTCTGAAAAGTATGAATCTTTTACAATGTCATCAATTTAGCTCAGGCAAGAATTATGTGAACATTTTGCAGTTCAAGCTACATTGTTTCCTAAAAAGGAAGTTTCAGTCATTTGAAAAATAAATTATTGTACCTCATATGTTGATCATGTGTGGAAATCTAACTTAAGTGGACTATTTCACAGACATGTTGCAGAGAAGTAGAGTAGGGAAGATGGAAGTTTTAGTCTTAAGAGGACATATTGGTGACAGGTTTACTTCTTTGATAGTATTAGCTTCAATATATGCTTATAACTGTAATAATAGAATTCATGATTCTGCAGGGCACATTTTCAACTAAGAACATAGTTGGAAATAATATGTGTTTTCTATATGCTCATTGTTGACATTATAGTATGTTTACAGGGATTCTAACCCACGCCTTTTTCACAGTTATCTATTAAGAAAAACCAACCAACCAAAACAAAACAAAACAAAAAGAGAGTGGCTGAAGTTTAGAGAATTTAGAGTATTTCTTATATAACCACACCTGTTGAAATCCTATCATGCTGGTTTGAACCATTTAGCATTACAACATTTGCACTAAGGCCATACTATGAAGATAAGGTGAACATTTGATCATGCCTTGTGTTCCAATATTCAGGTTTTTCTTCCAGGTATTTGAGAACATTGAGGCAACAGAAATTGCTTGTTTCATTGTTTGTTCAAGAACAAAAGGTTACACATGTCTTTAATCCCAGAACTTGGGAGGCAGAGGCAGGATGACCTCTGTGAGTTTGAGGACAGCCTGGTCTAAGAGTTAGTTACAGGACAGGCTCCAAAGCTACAGAGAAACCCTGTCTCCAAACACCAAAATAAATAAATAAAAAAGAAAAGAACAGAATGAGGGAAATGTTCTAAGAGAAGCTGATTGGTGTTCCTATAAAATTATCCAGTCATGCTATATGTGAGAAAACTAAGAAGCAAGTAGGGAAACTTGAGCTCTAACCGCCCAAAATGGGTTGTTCAACCAGACCCTAGAACTCCCAGTTTTCATCAGACATCATTAATGTGCTATGACATGTCACTACACACATATGCGTGTGACACACATTTGTGGATGCACATACACATAGAATTACATGATGACCATGCATATCTGCAGGTATGCACATACATGTAAGTGCATGCACAGTCACAGACACAGACACATACACACACACTGCAGAATAAATACCCAAATATAAATTTGAAATTAACAAGGCAACAGATGCTGTTTATACCTCTATATCCTGAAATTTCCTTGAGTCCAGGCTGTGTGTGAATGGTGTGTGTGTGTGGGGTGTGTGTCTGTGTGTGTGGGTGTGTGGGTGTAAAACTCATCATTTAGAAGTCAGAGAACAACTTTTGTAAGTGGGTTCCGTGGATCTCCCTTCTTGAGAAATGATGTCTTACTGTTGCTTCAAATTACGTACTCCTTACGAGATGATCCAGGGATTTCCAGGTGATTATTTTTTCTTTGCCTACCATCACAGTGGAGGATTTCATGGCTTATTGATGCAAGCCAGAACATTAGGCCAGTGTTTGGTCCCAGAAATTATTCAAGTCGTCAGACTTAAAAAGGCAGCACCTCTATTTTCTGGACAACTGAGCAGGTCCCTGAATTGAGATTTTGAAGTTAAATTCTGTAGTATTGAGCATCCTATCTCCTCTATTATAAGAATAAAAACCTTCCCCAGGACATAATGAAGAAATAGAAATCAAAGTAATCAGAATATCCATATCTCATAGTTAGCAGATTTTCCAGGAATTAAAATACTTCACTTTGGATAGAAGATCATTGTGATGCAAGAAGTTAAAGGAGATGTGAGATGACACAGAGAAGGTCAGTGAGATCAGCAGGTCAGCCAACCAATGGACGTTTCTGAATTTAACCAGAATCATCAGGCCAGTCGCTCTTCAAGCACACATATGCAGTAAGTACTTCCTAGAGAAAAATTACTTTGGGAATTTTGTCTAGTTGAGTTTCCTACAAGAAGCAGAGAATAGCCAAGATGCCTGGAATAGGAAGCACTCAGTCAAACCTCCCGGAGGAGGCAGAGATAAGATAAGCCACTTGATAATTATTCACTTTAATCTGTTCAGTTCTGTGTTGGTTGTACAATGTGATCCTTGTTTCCAGCTTTCATGGGTTGTCATCCATAATCGGGTGGACTTTTTTTGAGTTATTTATAACTGTTTTTGAGTTATTTGTTCTCCAGTTACCCACCCTTAACCCATATTCTTTTAAATAACCCTGATAAAATTCATAGGTTCTCTAAGTTGAACTTTGGTGATATACTTCCTTTGGTGATGTCAGCTCCTTATGTGGAATGAGTAGATATTTGATCATAGTTCCCCAGGAGTAATGTCATACAGTAACCCACCAATGGTTTATGATAAATTGAACTTATTTTCATCTGTCCTTTCTTCCTTTCTTCTCAGCGGTTTTTACAGTATAATAATTCTTACCTGCAGATAATGGTTGGGTAACAATTGAGTCAACTGTACTGCAGAAACTCCAGGAACAGCCACATGACACACTGGTGCAGTTCTCCCTTCATGATGTTAGCATGGCATTGACTCCATTATCAGTGTCTTCCACAGTGGTATTGACTACATCCCACAATGGCAATAGCACTACAAAATACAATGGATCAATTATTTGAATTCATGTTCTTTTACAAACACACGCATGTGCACACACACATACTTATATATGTATATGTACATGTATGTGGTATGGGAGATCCTTCTAATTATGTGTTGTTTTTAGTGGTTAATGAATAAAGAAATGCTTTGAGCCATAGGCAGGGAAGAACAGAACTAGGCAGGGAAAGCTAAGCTGAATCTTAGAGAAGAAAGACACAGGAGAGAGATGCCATGGAGCCACCACCAGAATCAGACATGCCGAAATTTTGCCACTAAGCACTGCCATGTGGCAATACACAGATTAATGGAGATGGGTTAAATTAATATGTAAGAGTTATCCAATAAGAAGCTAGAGCTAATGGGCCAAACAGTGATTTAAGTAATATGTTTTCCATGTGATTATTTCATGGCTAAGCTAGCCAGGAGACCGGGAACAAATAAGTACTATTCCTTGCAACATATGTGTGTGTGTGTATACTATATAAACTTTGTGTATAAAGTTTATATAGGCAGGTTATGGGAAATTAACTGTTTCTGCTCCTCAGTATGATTTGTCTCTGCAATATAACAATATAACACAAAGTTTAGGAATTAAATTTATGAGATTTTTTTCTTAGACTTCTTTTTGTTACAGTATGTTCTTCATATCCTCATGACCTGGAATGCTTGCCTTGAGGTTAGTTCACAATTTTAATTTCTGATGCTTATTAGATCTGGGGAGGACAGTTCTTCATTACTGTTATATTGAAATAAAGACTATTAAGAATATTTTAAAATACAATTAATAAACCTAGACTGTATACTGTTGAAAATTCTAGAATAATCCCCTAAAGAGCATCATTAGCCTCATTCTTCATCTTAGATCTCTTTATAGATTCCATTGAAGGCATAATAATGGACTGGGATATGGTCTAAGGCTTGCCATAAAAGCATGAGGATCAGAGTGAAGTATTCAAGAACCAATATCAAATGATGAGTACAGAAACAAGCAATAGAAATTCAAGCACTGCTGAAGAATTAAGAAGACATTTGGGGCTTACTTAGCCATTCTAGTTGATTCGGTGAGGTTTATGTTTAACAAAAGACCTTCTCTTAAATAATTGGGTAAGAATGGGTAAGGAAGAATGACATCTCTACCTCTGGCTTCAATAAATGTGCTCATACACATAACACACACGCTATATATATTTATATATGTATTATAGTATGGAGGTGGCTGCTGCTTGTTGGTTCCCAGCTGCCTGGCTAGCTTAGGCACGAAATAATCACACAGAAGCTGTATTAATTAAATCACTGCTTGGCCCATTAGCTTTAGATTCTTATTGGCTAACTCTTATATTAATTTAACCCATATCTATTAATCTGGATATGCCACATGACAGTGCCTTACCGGCAAAGTTTCAGCATGTCTGACTCCGGTGGAGGCTCCATGCCAACTCTCTGACTCCGCCCTTCTTCCTCCCAGCATTCAGCCTAGCTTTCCCTGCCTANCGAAATAATCACACAGAAGCTGTATTAATTAAATCACTGCTTGGCCCATTAGCTTTAGATTCTTATTGGCTAACTCTTATATTAATTTAACCCATATCTATTAATCTGGATATGCCACATGACAGTGCCTTACCGGCAAAGTTTCAGCATGTCTGACTCCGGTGGAGGCTCCATGCCAACTCTCTGACTCCGCCCTTCTTCCTCCCAGCATTCAGCCTAGCTTTCCCTGCCTACATAAGTTCTGTCTTGCTGTAGGTCCAAAGTAGCAATCACAGCCTACAGAGGGAAATCATAATATATATATAATTATTTTATAAATAATTTATATAAAATAGTTGTTATTTTATAGCACCAGCTTTTGTCTATACATTTGATCCAAATTTTTACAAAAAAAGTAGAAACAATATAAAATAAAAATTACACTATTCAATAAATTGATCTGGGCATTATTTATGTATATGTTTATGTGTGTTTAAATGTTTTGAATTTAATTCACATGCATTTAAACCATTGGATGGAAAATCAGAAAATACAAGAAGCAAATATATGAGAATATGATAAGATTTTTCCATTTTGCTGTATCAGTTTCACAATATAAAATAAAAACTAAGTCTACTGTTACTTATTGTTATACACATTTTTCCACAAAATAAATAAACTATAACTAATAATATCATTAGTGCAGCAATCATTGTGGAACAGAAAAGGTAGAGTTAATGTAATGGGATGCCATTTATGCTTGAATGTATAATCTGTGCTTATTGGCCTTGATTTCCTCGGTTAATTAACAATTCTTACTTTTTCATATATGACCATTGATGAGTTTATCTTCTTTAATCTCATTCAAGTTTTTACCATTTTACCATTCATTTACAGTTCCATAGATAATTATAAACTCAAAATGTTGTAAGATCAACCATTAAATGTTTTTGTTTTGTTAGGACTTGACATTTATTGCCAACTGATTTATTTTTGTTTTGCTAATAACTGCATAATGATTGATTCTCCATCCGATTTTAATAGCATTAAATTCCTTGTTTACTTACTAAAAGAAGTTACACTAATTTTCTATCATGTTCATTTTGTCTTTTATTTGAAAATACCTTATATTGGGCTGGAGAGATGGCTCAGTGGTTAAGAGCATTGCCTGCTCTTCCAAA
>LOJH01068822.1:0-10053 GCA_001685095.1 Ellobius talpinus
TTTATTAACCAATGAAAGTAACACATAGACAGATGACCCTCCTCCATCATACTCCAACCTGGACCGAGCGCTGCAAATTCACTCGATCAACTTACACAGCGATCTGCTAAATCACAAAAGTTCTGGATGGAAAACAACGGCAAATTGTTCAAGCTCATGGGGCCTCAGTTTCCTCTTCTGCACAATGAGGGGCCCACCATCTTTTCCAGGATGGTGGGCAGAGACACCACAGAAGGGTGGCACTGTGAGCCTGGGTTTGGGGCAGAGCAGGCGCTCCACAAGCAAGATTATCAGAGATTATCTGATATTATCAGAGCAGCTTCTACTTCAGAGCCAAAGCAGAATCGAGGGCTTTCCGGTCAATACCTGCTGGAGGCTCCCGAGGCCAGCTGTCAGAGTCTGAAAATTCACTCACATCTTAGATGTGGAGAAGGAATTTGAACGGGGTTGGGTCTAGCTGAAGAGATCTGTCCTTGACCAAGGCTTGGGTCTACATGGCCTCCCTGGTGCCAGGCAGCCCGCATCACAGAGGTACTCTGCCCAGCAGGAAACCCAAGGCAGGAAAGGTTAAAGAAACAGCTGGCTTCCTGGACAACAGGATGGCTAATCCTATGTACCGTTCATACCCTGTTCCCTCCCCTGGGTCAGGATCACCTAGAGGTCAGCTGCCAGTTTTTACCAGCCCTGGCTTATGGAGCACAAGAATGTTCCATTGTTCACTTATTCTTGTGTGTTTGTGTGTGTGTGTGTGTGTGTGTGTGTGTGTATACATCTGTGTGCAGAGGCCAGTGGTGAACCTCGGGTATCTTCTTCAGTCTCTACCTTGTTTTTGATGCATGATGTCTTATTTTCCATCCAGAGTTCACCACAGAAATTTGCCTTTTTTTATGTGGGTACCAGAATTCAAATTCAAGCCTTCATGATTGCACGGCAAGCACTTCACCACCTGAGCCATCCCCCAGATATGAACTGCTCTCTTGATCTAAGGCATAGGACTTTCAGACCCCAGCAGAATGGAAAGCTCACCCAATGGGTGTGGATCAGCAGATCAATATTCACTTGGAGTAGATGTTGGGAGTTCAGTAAATAAACAGATATAATCTAAAAGATTTTGACCTAGTCTATGTAATAAAGATAGCCAATTAAATGTATCCCAAAAAGGTCAGGCACAAAAAAGACTAAAGACCATTTTGACAGACATGATCAATTTGACTCTTCCCTCTTCTTTACCTCCCCCAGACAATGGAACAGTCAGCATCTCCTTGGCATGCCAGGTGCTGTCCTCAGTGTCTTTAGACAGGTCTTAAGTGAGCAGGAAACTTTCTCTATGGCTGTTTTAAGCACAGCCAACTAGTAAAGGTCATGAAGAGACCTAAGTCTGAGGTGACCAGTGGAGATGCCAAAGCCCAGGGTCTTTCCAAACCAGGTTTATCTAGTTACTGAGAGACCAGGGAGTAAGAAGATTGATAGTCAACAGAGACCAGAGACGGGGCCTTGTGACCACCCAGATTTCATACTCTGAAGTGAACGGGCTCTGAGAGGTTCCCCTGAAGGAAGGCACTGCTCTATCTGTATTAGAAAGTGTGGCTGTACAGGGCTCTATCACACAGAACCATTCCAGCTTTTACTCAGTGGCAACACGTAAGTAGGACACTTTACACAAAGGAACATGCACATGCTCACAAACACACACGGCCTGCACTGGGATGCTAGCATTACCTGGGACACTAGGCCAGCTCTTCAAGCTCCTGGGACTGTTTCATCAAATGGTAAGCAGTGGGAACAACATTAGCACCACCCACTAGAACGTTGCTGGGGACAGATAAATCAGTGCACACGAAGCCCTTGCCAGTGTAAGCCACGGTTATGAAATCACTGCCACACACGAGTCTGACCAACTACGTCTGTCTGACTACATGCAGAACCTCCAACATTTCCATTCTGCCTTTTTCTTCCTGTATCTTTGAAAAGCTGATTTCAGAATCTAGTAACAAGGACAATGACCTAATCTTATAGATGTTGGCTTCAAGTCAGGGGATGAGTGAGGGCAGCAGAGCCCACAGGACTTGGTGGGCACTGGGTCACTAGTGAGGGACAGGAAAGGGCAAAGACCCTCTGAAGTGTCTGGAGTGGGGATGTAACATGAGGTTGGGGATTTCAGAAGACGGAGCTGTTTCAGCCTCTGGGATCAGAAGACTGTACTTTCTCCTACACCACTGTCACCCTGCACAGAATGGCACCCAGCAGCAAGAGGCCAATTTTTACAATGACTAATTGATTAGGTCCTGAATATTACATTCAGATTCACAATTTCTAGCCTCACGCCCTTATGTTGTTCCTGAAGCCGCCATTTCTACAGCAGCGATTGCGTGTCATGCATCCCCGCACAGCTAAGGACTTAGTTCACCTCCTACTGTTGTCCTCAGCCATTCCCACTGCACAGGTGACACTAAGACATCAGAACAATGCAGCTGAGGAAGAGTCATGCCAGCACCCAAACTGAAGCTATTTAACTCCAAAGCCAAATCCGCACGCAATTATTTTGAAATCTCGGAACCATTATCCTTGTCACAGAGACACGGAGGACACCCTGTCTGACTTGGAGACAGCACTCTCTGCTCCCCAGGTCACAATTAACTCAGAAAAAGCCTTCTTCAGGCACAGAAGAGGCCATCCTTTGTCAAGAGCCATTCGTTTCCTGTAGATACATAGGTCAGGTCAAGCAATTCTGGGATTACAACTTGAAAGATTAACTGTGCTCACCTCACATTTTGTTTAGAATATTAGTAATATTCAGGATAGTGGATTCATTAATGCCAGGCACTTAATAAAATAATCATCTCCTGTTAGAGTCACTAAGAAAAAGGCAAACCCAGGGAGTCGCCAAAGGTCACAGTGTTCACAACTCCTAAGTGTCTAAGTCACAGAAGAAAAAGGCTCTGTTCATCCGGGACAAAGGAAAGGATGTAGCTGAGGGAGATGAATTAGAGAAATCTGTACACTCCCTGATAAACCTTGCTCCCCATTGAACTCTTCTCTGCACCAGATCTAACCCGCAGACACTAGACCAGCAAGCACTGATGGTAAGCAGCCAGCACTCCAGCAGACAACAGTAACTGCAGCTGCCTGGGGTACTGGGAGAAAACAGGATGAGAAAGGAGAGGCTCAGGGGACTCATATGTAGACAAACAATATCCCAAAACTAGAAAGCCTCCTCCACCAGTGTGGACAGAACATGAAGAAACAAAGCTATTTCTTTACCGATGAGAGTAGCCTCCGCCCTCCCACCTTACTCCACCAAGGACCAAGGGGGGAATCTCCTCAGGCCTTACTAAGCTGCAGGGTCTATCAGGGCCAAACGGCAGGGGTAGGAGTGGGGATATGAATACGGGTGACCATGTCCTGTATGTGTAAGAGAGAAAGAAAGGGTGTGTGGGTGAGTGAGTTTCTATCTCGTGTAAGAGAGAGAAAGGGGGGAGGAGGGAGGGAGGGAGGGTACAGCCTGATCCCTCATCACCATCACTGGATACAGACGTCTGTTGAGCACTGCAGCAAGCCAGCACTTCCCATCCCTCTCTCTCCTGACAACCCTAATGGGACACACCAATGTGAGGCCTTCTTTAACCTTGCTGAGAGGACAAAGATCACTTCCCTGACGAATCTGCCCGTGGCACAGAGCAACAAACCAGGATCCCAGCCTTGCCAACCAACTTCACACTTAGTTCTGTCCCCTCACTGAAGAGCCCCATCCATGCTGTATGAGGTCATTGTAGAATCTCCCCTTTATGGAGACAGGTATAGCTGCCTATCTGACTTTTTTCAGCTGAGGTAAGGCAAAGACACTGTTCACTGCTAGTGGAAATGTAACCCAGTCGAGCCATTAAGGGAAGTAAGTATGAAGGTGTCTTAGTTATTGTTCTATTGCAGTGAAGAGGCACCATGACCATAGGAAGCATTTATTTGGAGGCTTACAGTTTCAGAGGGTTAGTCCATCACCATCGTGGTGGGGAGGATGCCAGCAGGCAGGCATGGCAGCTGAGAGCTCACATCTGATCAACAGGCAGAGAGAGAATGAGACTGGGCCTGGTGTGGCCTTCTGAAACCTCAAAGGCCACCCTCAGTGACACAGCTCCTCCAAGAAGGCCGTACTCACTCCAACAAGGCCACACCTTCTAGTCCTTCCCCGAGAGTTCCTCTAACAGGGGACCAGCTATTCAAACAAATGAGGACATGAGGGAATTCTCACTCAAACCACCACAGGATGTTTCTCAAAAAACTAAAAATAGAACTATTACATGGTCCAACAAAACCACTCCTGGGCACAGACCCCAAGAGCTCAGCTGGATTTTAAGCAACAAAATGTCACCTAAGCCATAACTTCGCCAGGAGCCACAAAGCTGGCTCTGGGACATTTCAACCAAGGAAAACTAGCAAGGGACAAGCACAGGCAGCAGACAGGGACAGCATCTGGGGTTGGGTTGTATTCATTCTCTGCCCACATTCTTGTTCTTGGTAAAGCCATGTTTGCCTTTGGGATGATATGAACACAAGACCCATCTGCAGTTTTTAAAGCCTGTCTCTGCTGCATCTCTTCAGAGGTCAGGCCCTTACAAAAGACTGGGTCAAAATGAGGCCATGGAAAAGACAAGCAAGCATGGGAACCCGTGAAGAGCACACTGACATCCTCGTTCTTCGTCTCTCAGCAGCTTTCGCAAGGTTTGTGGTCACCAGTGATTATGAGGGTGACAGCAAGGTGGGAACACAGGGACAGTACCAAAAGAGCATGCAGTGCGACTGTAAGTTGGAACAACACCGCTGAGTAACTTCAAAAGAGAAGACTGACATTTCTGATAGACGCAAGCAACTAATGTGGCAGGGACAGCTGGCCAATCAGGTAAGAGGCAGGGGAGCTGGCAGCCTTCACCACACAGGTGTTCGGTAAGGCAGAAAATGGGACAAAACCAACTCAATTAATTCACTGTGCATTCCTGTCCAGCAGAGTAGGGAGATAAGCCTGAGACATCAATGGAGGGCCAGAGACTCATTCTGCAAATGCCGGGGTTGACGAAGAAGCACATATATATAAAATTATACAAAACTGACTCTGGCAACCTTTTCCCAACTGGAAGCTCTGAGCAAATAAAAAAGAAAGCAAGGGTCTGTGGATCACAAAGCCACTCCTTTCTAATCAGGGGTTCTTCCATGGAAGTGGTAGGGGCGGGGATACGAATGCAGAAGGAAAAAGAGAGGAGAGATGTAAAAGTCAACAAACAGCAAGGCAATGGGATCATTCTCATTTGTAACTTCCCCTAGGTGTGAGACTCAGCCAAGCTGAGACTTGACACAAACACAGCAAGCAAGCCAAGCGGCAGAAAATGCTAGCAAAAAGCAGGTGCAAGAGGTGCTGCCACAGCCAGGAAAAGGGAAAGACACCATGAATTAAATTGAGGTAAGAAAAAACAAGGGTGATCAGGGCTAGCATGTGACAGAGTAGCTACAAGTCCTTACTGGAAAGGGGGACCCCCCAGTGCTGCAGCCAACACCATACCACTCTACCTAAAGCGAGCAAGACACTGGCAGTGAAAAGCAGAGTATCTGAGGCAGCAAGGACCCACAGCAGGTGGGCAACACCCTTGTTTTACAGCAACGAAGCTCACAAGGGTGATAAACTGACAACATGGCCACTCCATGATACGATCAAGGGGAAGACTTTTATTGTAGATATGAGGGAGATCTACCAGAGACTTCTGGAAGAATCCAGAGCACAGAGAGAAAGCAGTAGATTGGACATAGGCAGCAGGCTGGGCCTGGCCAGGAGAGAAACAGGAGCAGAGAGGGAAGGTGGAAGACAGAGAGAGACAAAGGCCCAGAGAGCGCACAGTCAAAACAGCAAGGTTAGAAGGAGGAGAGGTTGGCAAAGGGAAGCCCGTGAGCTGGAACAGTTTAGGGGTGCGGGGTGAGAAGAGCCAGGAAGCCAGCGTGGGCTCTAAAAGATGTGATGCTGTTGGAGCCAGGAGACCAGCACACACTTGGCATTCTAACAGTCGCCACTAAAGCCATTTGTCCCTCCTGCCAGTGATGAGGGAAATGAAGCCTTTGGTAGAGGGGAACCATTTTCACAAGTTCCTGAGGAATGCTAACGTTTGTCTGACTGCCACAATCTGAGGGAATAGAGTTTCCTTTGGACCTGACAGGGGGCTGGGGAGATCACTCAGTGGTTAAAACACTTGCCACCAAATGTGACCAGAGTTTAGATCTCCAGCACCCATGGAAATGCCAGCGGGGTGTGGTGTTCCACAAGCTGGCCAGCAAGCCCAGCCGTATTGGAGCCCTGCCCTGCCTCAGTAAGGTTGAAGACTGATCAGGGATGATTTCCAGCATCAATCCTGGGCTTCCACAGTCATGAACCCCATATGTATACTCTCTCTCTCTCTCTCTCACACACACACACACACACGTGTACCCACACTCACACATACCACACATACCACACACACACACATGCAAGTGGAAAAAGGAAAAGCACTGAGGTACTCACCCAAATCACAGAACTGGAGCTGGAGTCTTAGCCTAGCTGAAAGTCTGCAGGCTTAACCACTAAGCTTGACTATAAAGACACTATGTTGCTAGCCAGCAGCAAGGGACAGATTCTATTTCAAATAAAGTAGGAGGTAGAAACTGCCTGTCATTGGCTAATTCTCAACATGTACCACTGTTGCCTCTTCTAGCACCAAAAGAAGGAAAAGGGGGGGAAAAGAAAAGAAAAGCCCACTTGTAGAGATAAAGGGAGGAAGAGCCCATGACACTCCAGCCTAAAGGACAGAACTGAACAGATTCAGACTGGAAAACAAGAGCTGATCATAAAACTCAGCACAGACACCCTCCACAAACCCTGTGGGAGGATGTGCGGGTAGTTAGTCATGGCCTTGCTTCACTGCAGGGCTGCTAAGGCCAGAGAAGAACCTCAGAACCCTGTGTTTACCGGACCAGAGAGTCCACTAAAGCCGTCACTGGCCTGGATACAAAGCCACCAGATTCCCTTAAACTGTTACAATGTTTCAGAAAATAAAAAGCACCTGCTGTCCCAAGCTGCTTCATCAGGTTCTCTAACTCCAGCGCAGCCCCACTTCCCCAACTAGGGAAGTATAAAACCAGGAAATTTATTCACTACACACCTGTTCTACTGCAACAGCCACAATCAAACCACAGGTGAAGCTCCCAGTTCAGTTCAATGGTCAGGAAGGGGCCTCCTACAGGGAGCACGGCTACAGCTGCACCCTGACCCCAAAGTGAGTCATATCGTCTTTCTCAATCCTAAACACAAAACCAAGAGCAGCAGGTAGTGCTTGCAGATGCTAGGCTCTGGGGTAGTGCTTACGGATGCTAGGCTCTGGGGTAGTGCTTACGGATGCTAGGCTCTGGGGTAGTGCTTGCAGATGCTAGGCTCTGGGGTAGTGCTTACGGATGCTAGGCTCTGGGCCAGCTCATGTCAGCTCCAGTATCTCTGAGGTAGGCATATTTTCATACCCAGCTTCAGGATATGAAAGTCACATAAGAATTCATTCCCGGGTTTCTCAAGCTGCACAGTCAAAGCTTCTAACTGTCACACACTCATCTCTGCAGCAGAATGAAAACACCACCTTTTGCCCTTGGAGGCATCAACCAATGAGTCCATAAAGAAAACTGACAGTAGACAGATCTGTCTACATGGTCATGTCTAAGGACCAGAGTGCAGGGGGATCAGGAAGCAAAATGTCCCAAGGAAGGAGGGAAATGCAGGTGATCTAGAGAAGAACTGATTTCTGGGAAAGAAGAAAACAGATGCATCCTGTGGCAAAGTGAGTGTGATGTGGCTCCCCCTTTTCTGGGGCATCTGTACAATCATCCCTGGCTGTAGGATGCATCTTCAGACAGACAAGAGGAGCTCAGATCATACACCTTCCTGTATGCGCTATCCCATCTGAAGGCCAAGTTGACATATTTGAGGTGGTATTTTCCTAATCCCCGCCATCTTTCTGTTTTCTTTATTCATAAAGCTAAGGCAAGATCCCCTTTCTGATCCCTTGTGGGAACACCGATCAGCACACTGACCTGCACATTTCTCCGGCTGTTCTTCCAGCTGTAGCGGAAGCCACGGGCGTGCTCCCTGACAGGCACACAGGTAAGTGGTAGCTGATGAACAGGATCTAGGGAGTCTGAGGAAGGACTTCTGACCCTGAGACTCCCAGCCCTTCATCCCACTGCAGTGCTATCAGTAGACGACCAAGCTTGCAAACGGTCTCATGTCCGATGAATTCAGACTCAACAGTCAGCACCTCCACCCCATCTCACCAAGACCAATATTAAAGGAAAGAATCCTCATGTGACTTTCGGCTCATGAACACGACCAGAATTTGAGGCCTCTCTGCCCTACAGGGTTATGAGTTCCTTGAAATAACGAGAACAGCTCAAGAACACATGGCAAATATATACAGCACTGGAACCCTGAAGACTAAACACCGAGGTGGTTTCCTGGCTCCCTGTACTTGTCTACACTCGAGTTTATGAACACTAAAGAAGGAAGGAGGGTGGGTCGGGGGAGAGTTCTCAGTAGACGGCAAGAGCTGCAGATGAAGTGTTCTGAGAGGTGGCCGAGGGGCTTTTAGAGTGAGTTCATGATGATTACTTAGTGACAGTGTTCAAAGTACAGGTAATCAACACTTATGTTCTAAAGACTGTTTCTAAGCAGTTTTGCCTGGCATGTTAGCTCATATCTGTAATTACAACACTCAGGAGACTGAGGCAGAAGGATCACCATGAGTTCAGGGCCAGCCTGGGCTAGAGGGTAAGAACCTGTGTCGAAGAATAAATAAACTGAGGCTGGCAGGATGACCAAGCAGTCAAGAGCACCAGATGCTCTTCTCAAGGACCAGGGTTTGAGTCCCAGCACCCACATGACAGCTTTCAACTGTCTGCTACTCCAGTCCCAGGGATGCCCTCTCCTGGCCTGTGCATGCACTGCACACATGTGACACACAGACACAAATGCAGGCAAAACACTCACTCATAATACTCAAAATAAAAAACACTTTAAAATAAAATAAAAATGAATTAGTCAGTTTCTCCCTTGTCACTTCACCCTTCAAGTCCTGGCCTGGGCATTTCTAAAGCTGTGTGGTTACCATGGTTTCCTTAGGTTCCTGGCAGCTGAAACCAAGACCCCAAACCAGAAAGAACAGGTATTCCAGTCTGACTCTATCATGGTAATAAACACCAGGACCAAAAGCAGCCTAAGGGGAAGGTTTATTTCACCTTCTAGGTTATAGTCTGTCATCCAGGGAACCCAAGGCAGATACTCAAGCAGAAGCTATGGAGGAACAGGCCAACCAGATGGAGGAGATTCTTCAGATGAGGTTCCTTCTTCCCAGGTATGTCAAGTGGACCCCAAGATTATCCATTACAAACAAGACAACTGGCCCCCAAATCAGGGTTCTCAACAGGGTCTCCCTGCAAAAGTCTGCAGAGTAGATCACTCCCACTGTCCTTGGGGAAAAGGAGAAGAGGGTCTCGGGTCTCGGCTAGCAGAGCAAAACTGAAGATTTCTCTAATGTAAGCTGGTATGAAACTAAAGACAAAGCAACCCATGAGTTGGGTTCCGTGGTTCCAAAGTCTCATTTGTGTTCTCGCCATAGCTTCCTAGACTGGAAATTTAGATGGACACAGAAATGAAAAGAAATAGTAGCCAGCCCCATTCACAAAGCCAGGAAACACTGGGAGCTGATGGCTGCTCCTGATGGAGATGCTTGCAGGTCCCAGCAAGCCCCAGGCAGCTTCTGAGGAGGTGCTCTCATTGACAACACACGTCTATTTTAAACAGACACCTCTTCAGATTGTTTTTTAGGAAAAACTTTTAGGAGAACCCTTTTCTAACGACTGTTACTTGGCTTCAGTAGGAGCTGCTCAAAGCTGGCTTACTGTGTCTGAAACTAAAAAATATTTTAGAAGAAACTACAGCATAAAGGCTGGAGAGATGGCTCAGTGGTTAAGAGCATGGGCTGCTCTTCCAAAGGTCCT
>LOJH01068823.1:0-10052 GCA_001685095.1 Ellobius talpinus
GCTATTGGCTGAAGGAGCGGAAGGAGCTCCCACAACATGTCCCCTCCCCATCCAGGCAGTAGTTATCACCTACCAGAAGGCCAAACACCACAGTGGCAAAGAAGCCCCCAATGAAGCCTTCCCAGGTCTTCTTCGGAGAGAGCTGCAGACAGAAACACACTGTCAGCAGAAGATAAGTCTGAACTTCAGTTTGGTGCTTGGTTACTTAAGGAAAAGTATTTCCAGCCAGGTGTGATGGCACAAACCTTTAATCACAGGTCTAAGGAGGCAGAGGCAGGAGGATCTCTTTGAAGCCAGCCTGGTCTACATAGTGAGTTCTAGACCAGCCAGGGCTACACAGTAAGACCATCTCAAAACCATACAAGCAAGAAGTATTTCTACATAAAATCCCTCTTCAATTAATCATATCACTTTCAAAATTCTCCCCCAAAATGTTTTTCTTGTTTCCTATCCTATGTTCTTCAGATTAGTTTTCTTTCTAGTCCATTAGTGACTTACACATTTATTGTATTATAAAAATATACATTAATAATAAAAATCAAAGACCAGAGCCCCAAAAGTATGTCTACATAAAAATATTTTATTTGGTAGGTTTTTGGAAATAAGTATTTGCCTATTTCTCTTTGGGCTTTTTTTCTCTCTCACATATCCCCGGGGTGACAAAAGGCAGGACTAGAGTAGATATACACCAGCAAGATTTCTTCTCGAATCCACTGACAAGCCACATAGAAAGCATTACCACCCACTGGGACAACCCATATCAAGGTAACCCACTTACCTTAATGAGCGGAGTCCGACCAAAGAAAAAGCCAAACATATAGGCCATAATATCATTACAGATGACACACGAAATGGGAACAATGAACCTAGGAAAAAATCCGAGAGAGGAGTAACTCTACCAAGATGATCTCAGAAGTCTACCAAAGAATGTCAGTAATAATCCAATACCAAAATAACTCATGGTGTATTTGTAACTCTTTAAGGTTTAAGTTGAGAAGAAAGAAAATAAATATGGGAAGAGGAAAGGAATCAGTGATGTGGGAAGGAAGTAAGAGAGGGCAATAAGGGGTGAGTAATGAAAATATATTGTATACACATATGAAAACATAATAAAATACATTACTATGCTTAGATGATTATCTATAAATACAAATTTAAAAAGAAAGTAAGTCAGGTATGGTTGTACAAGCCTCTAACACCACCTGAAAAGGATTAAAAAAAGGATTGCTCTAAGTTCAAGGCTGGCTTAGGCTACACACAGACACCATCTCTAAAAAAAGTAGTGGAAGAACACACACCAAAATGCTGTATCTAGAGCCTGGCACATGACTGGTATTCAGATGTTCACTGAATGACTGAACAAATGAAGACAGCATTTTATAAATACCATTTGAATCTCTTTCATTACAAAGTAGTACATGAGCAAGATAAGAAACTGCTCAAGGTGGGGGCATTGCTTATTTCCCACCCTTTATACTACTCCTCAAAACAGCAACCTAAAATCTTTTTCTGCCTAGTAATTATCTTTATGTTTTTAAGTAATACACATCATATATGTCATACTTAAATTTCCCATGTTAATTACTACCACTAATATTCTGTGTGTTTGAATGAGAATGGCCCCCACAGGTCCATTTATGTGATTGCTTGGTCATCAGTTGGTGAAACTGTTTGGGAAGGATTAGGTGTAGCCTTGGTGTGTCACTGGAAGCAGGCTTTGAGGCTTCAGAAGTCTAAGTGCCCCCGCCTCCCCCCTGTGTGTGTGTGTCCATCTGTGTCTCTATCTCTCTGTCATGGACTCTCTCCAAATACAATGTTTTCTTTCAGGTTTTGGTCACAGTTTTGGTCATGGCAACAGAAAAGCAACTAAGACCAACAAAAGGCTATTGTAACAGGCCTATCCACGCTGTTTGTGGAGGAATGTGAAACTTTGGGACTTTGGACTAGGAAAGTAGTTGAATGCTGTAACAGGGCTAACTTGGCCATCCTAATAGGAGCTTAAGTAGCGCTGAGTGGACTGTGGACGCTCAGCTCAAGAGGTTTCAGAGAACAGTATTAGCAACTGAGCTTGAGACCATTCTTGTGATAGTTTCACAAAGAATGTGGCTACTTTTGCCCCATCCTAAGAATTTGCCAGAGGCTAAATTGAGGAGTTTTGGACTAATTTCGTTGGCAGAGGAGACTTCGATGGACAGCCTAATGTTGACTCTGCTGTGGTTACTAGTGATCACTCTTATGCAGATGTTCAATGGGAAGGAAGAGAAGTGGGGTAAAAAGAAATGGAAAATGTTCAGTTTGAGGAGAAAAAAAGAACCAAGAAATTTAATGTTGGAGCCAAGGTTTGTGCTGAGAGAGACGAAGAGAAATGGATAAAGTGAGTGCTGCCCTCAAGGTAAGATATCACCCAGCTAAACCTACAACTTGTGAAAAGTTTTGCCTAAGGAATTACCTGTTCCTTAGAGCAACAACAATCAAAGCTTATGCAAATGATATTCAAGGAGAAGGTCAGGTTCCATCCTCGGCAGCATCAACCAAGTGATTCTGGCTTTATTCATGAAAGATACAGAAGCAAAGGGGTTTTGGAATCTTCTCCCTAGGTTAAGGAAAGCTACTGAGGACAGACATGTGGCAGGAGAGTCCCTGAATGGAGACCCATAATAGCCTCCGTTGTGTGAAGCTGTCAAAGTGAGGCCTGGATTGTACTGTAGACCCCAGAATGTTGGAGGTACCAGAGCTGTGGGATACCAGCCAAGGAGAGCTGCACACAATAAGTGGAACAAGCCCAAGAAAAGAAGTGTGCTGTAGTCGGCAATGCAGGGAGGAGACATATCCACCTTTGACATGCGACATGGAGCTACAGGATTTGGAGTTTGCCATGCTGGGTTTGGTCTTGCCTTTGGTCCAGTTATTTCCTCACTATACCCCCATTTCCTTCCTTGGAATGGTAATAGAACTGTTGTGCATTGTATGCTGAAAGTATATAATTTGTTTTTTTGATCTTACAGGGCATTACAATTAAGAAATTGACTTGAATCTCAGAGATTTTGTACTGTGAAGCTATTAAGTCTAAAAGATTATGAAGACTTTTGAAGTTCAAGTAAATACATTTTACATAAAGATATGGTCACAAGCCTACAGGGGCCAAGGAGTGGACTGTGGTGGTCTGACTGAGAATGACCCCCATAGGCTCACAGATTTGAACACTTGGTTGTCAGTAGGTAGAACTATTCCAGAAGGATTAGAGGGTGTGACCTTGTTGGAGGAGGTATATCACTGGGGACAGGCTTTGAGGTTTCAAAAATACTTGTCATTTCAAATTAGCGCTCTCTCGCTCTCTCTCTCTGCTTCTTGATTATAACAAGTTCAGGGTTCAGAGATACGCTTCTTCCTTGCTCCTCCCCTGCTGATATGTCCTTCCCAACAGAACTGGTCCAGTCCGCCCCTCACCTCACTCTGATACTGTTCTAAGTTCCTCTGTTACAGTGTAATATGCTATATGGAAATTGTGGTATTTCCTGGCTTACTCTGAGGGAGTTGAAAGTGACGGGCTCTTCACTTCCCATAGCATTTCCTTCATCGAGGCTTCCAGCCATCTCTATTCTACATAACTATGATGAAGCCTTCATTAGAAATGCTAATATTAGCCACAAATGATCCTCATGGTATACTTGGCCCTGAATTTAGCACTCTTAAGAAATACCTAACAAAAACCCAGACAGGGAAGGAGCTGGTGGGTGCCTCCTGGAGCCATTACACTTGTTTTTAATATAAAACATTAAGCTAACACTTGCAGACACTCTTTAGAGGTGAATACATTCCGAGATGAAGCTTGTGGGCTTGTCACCCACGGCACTTACAATCTCTCTCAGTACACTGTGTCCTGACCATCCCACTGAGGGCATCTAGCTTCTCCAGTCAGCCTGTGACTAACAACAGACAAGTTCCCACGCCCTTAAATCAGATCACACAGAAGCATACTGTTCTTCTGACCCACTGCCAGATTCAATTCTCTAGCACATTATTTATTTTTCATCATAAAGGAAATCAGTTTCCCATCTCCTTCTCCCTCTGTATGGTCTTCAGCGGGGTCAGATAACTACCAATTCTTGACCTATCTGGTCCTGTTTCTTCTGCCACATGGAACCATCAGTTTTCAAAGCTCCCTGTAATTACTGACTTGTACACTGTGAAGATGTGTCATTCTGATTGGTTTAATAAAAAGCCAGAACAGCTAATAGCTAGGCAAGATTTTCAGGGTGGAGAAAATGCCGAGAAGAAGAAGGTGGAGTGACGAGGCAGGCACGGAGGAAGCAAGAAAGCAGCATGGGCGGTACACGGTAAAGGTAAGTAAGCCATGAGGCAGAAAGTAAATTGATGAAAATGGGTTAATTTAAGTTGTAAGAGCTAGAAACAGGCCTAAGCCATCAACCGAGCTTTCCGTGTGGTTATTTGGGAGCTGGCTGATGGGAGAGAAAAATCCACCTCCATGTGTATATTCATTACCTTCCTTGTTTATAAGCTGTAGAAAATCATGATTATCTAGCCTACATTATCAAATCTGTTGCCACAGTTTTTGACCTTCGGTTCTTTAACTTTCAATGAACCTGTCAATCTACATTAAAGCGTCTCGGAGTCCAGTTCTGAACAACAGCATTCTACCTCACCTGGGAATGGACTAAAAATTAAATCAGGTGCCACTCCAGACCTATGGGAATCAATTATACTTTGTAAACCAGCCCACAGAAAATTCTGATGTGCTCATGGTGGGAAGCTTAGAACGGAGGCAGAGATCCTTAGCCTACCTGTGTATGAGAACACCCCCAACCTTGAAGGGAAAAAAAATGTCCCAATGTCACTACTTACCATATCATTCCTTCAAACAAGTTATGGATAACAAGATGTGATTGGGTTACGACAATAAGCAAGGTCACATGGGTCCAGCCAAACTGCAAGAGAAAGGAATGAACTCTACCTACCAAGTGTATTGCCAAAGCAGCTTCAAAGAACAGAAAGGGACAAATGGGAAACTACTGAGAACCGGGGAAGACCTGCTTTAACACCTGACTCACTGGCGGGGAAAAGGACAGAACAAGTTTCTAGAGTAGCACAGTCCTTCCCAGTGACTTTCCCATCAAAGCAGGGACTAAGTCAGACATGGGTAAGGCAGGCCTGAAATCTCAGTGCTTCAAAGGCAGGAGGATTGTAAATGTGGGACCAGTCTAAGTTACATAGTCATACCCAATCAAACAACAACAGAAACCAGCAGGGTCTGCCTCCTACTAGTGAATGAGTCCTTTCCCGCTCTCGAGCCTGGGACATTTCATTTTCCCACTCACAGAGATTATCTCAGGCCAAGGCAAGGAATGACCAGCACCAACAATGAATGAGATGGAGGCTCTGCTGCAGTGCCTCCACGGCTGCAGCATGGCCCTCCCTGGAGCCCACCTTCAGAGGAAAGACCTCTGAGGGTGTAAGCTGAGAGTCTGGTCTAGATAGATGAAGGACTGCAGGACTCTTGTCTTCCTGCTTTAGGCTCTAGATGAATACAGAACAAGCCATATCAAGTTTTGATTTATTACAGAAACATCAAAGGCCTAATTAGTTTCTACAGATCATCAGGCCAACAAACTCAGCTGTTAGTTTCTGCAGATCTTCAAGTAAATCAAGGAATCAATTTCAATCCCTCTCTCACACACACACACATAAAATGCATATTCATACCCTCCCCTCCCAGACACTCCACTTACCATGTAGAACTGCAGTCGGTAATGCTTCTTAACTAGACTCAGCACAAACATGCAGAAGCCTAGTTGGAGACAGGAGAGAGGATAAAATGACTCACACTGCATTTCTTTCTCTTTTTCTTTAGCTGAGTTAAGTGGTCTATTGACTAACTTACTTGTAACAATTAAGCAGTATAGAGAGATTTCAAAGCCCACAGGGAAAATTAGCTTACAGCCAATGTAATCAAAGCTGTCAGCTTGCTTCCTAGCATGGTCAGTTGACATCACAAAATTTTAACCAACTCGTATAAATGAAACAGAGGAACACGATGCCCAGAGGAGAACTGGGGAAGCACACGATACATACCTGTGAGGTACAGGGTAAAGGAAATGAACCGGTGGTATTTACTGAGAATTCGCAAGGGCTCCTCTCTTTGGACCAGAGTGAAGAAGTAATCCGTCACTGTCTCGCCATAGAAGAAGTAGTTTACACACAGAAGAAAGTACCTGGAAATGATGAGAAGGCAGTGCCAGGGAACTGCGTGCAACCCTCCTCCATGAGCTGTCAGAAAGCCCCGAAAAGAGAACAGCCCACCACCTTGAGAGCTGATCTAAAAATTTATGGCACATTTTACTTTACTCTCCCTTTATTACAAACCTGGAAGTCTGTTCTCCCCCCTTTGTGGTGTTCCCACTCCCAATCTTGGGACCCTCCAAAGTGTGTCTAAGCCCACCTCGCTAGAGTCACTCTGACTTCACACAGGATCTCTCCATTTCTGTCAAAAGTGGTTCACTTGGCCTTGTCACTGTCTGTTCTGCTTTTATCTCTTCCTTGCTTGGAACACCCCTTCATCTATCCATTGTTTTCATTCATTGCTCCAACACCATTTTAAGTAGATGAGAGAGTGAGAGAGAGAGAGAGAGAGAGAGAGAGAGAGAGAGAGAGAGNGGAGAGAGGATGGATAGATGGGTGGGTGGGTGGATGGATGGACGGACGGACAGATAGGTAGATAGATGAGGCATGACCTGATATCCATTACCACATCATATTTTCTATAGCAAGCAGTAGCTAATGACTTCATTAAGCAACTGGGCTCCGTCTCAGGACATATCCTCCTTTGGAAGCCTGGCTATGACCCAGATCCGTCATCTAGCATTAACTATGCATTTGTTTGCATCCTCTCTTCAACTGGAGGAACAAGAGGGGGAAGCCACAGCCAACAGCTCCATTATGCTTCTGGATACGGGATCATGCTGCATCAGCTCAAGCCCAAGCCCTCAACAGAAGAAACCAAAGAGCTTCTCCTTCCCATCTATTAATTATGAAAAAACCCCACACTGGGTTTATTTTCCATTGTGTGGAAAAATTTTCTTTTCAAAGTGACCCTAGCAAGGGTCAGGCCTCCAGAGTATGTAACAAAATTCAAAACACAGCTGTCTAACTGCAGAACAGCCACAAAGAGAACATCTGGCCCAGAGAGCAATCCTAAGGGCAGGTGGAGGCTGAGAGTCAACTTGTACTGTTGAGTGATGTGAAACACATGGAAGAGTGTACCCACGGCTGAGCAAGTCAGCTTCCTTGGTCATCACCACGTTTCTTACGCACAAATCAGTACCATCAGTCCATTAAATCACAAAGCAGTTAGCACAGTCTTCCCAGCTCTGCTAGAATAGCACCACCTGAGAACAGGGGAGTCAACAGCAGGTGGGTCAGGAAGGCGCTCAGAAATCATACATGCTACAGTTCTTTATTTAGCTTTTGCTGTTAGGCAGCCAAGCCTTTTTAGGAGAAGAAGAAAAAACAGTCTCTGAAGGAGCTCAGATCATAACCATGCTGGCACCCTGAGTGACTTAGAGGAAGAAGGGTTCCAACAGGTGAAGCCTTAATGATCCATTGTACTGACGAGGAAATCAAGTTCCAGAGACAGCACACTGACACCAGAACCTGCCAGCTCCCAATGAGTCCACTGAGGTGCTGGGTTGCAGCATAAAACTACGCTGATCTCAGGTGGGGACACAAACTGCCATCCCTGGCTGCAGAAACCTAAGGAATCCCACTACTGAGATAGACTCAGGTCCAGACACATCTGTTTCTTCTAGGGAAGACACCAGCTACTGAAGACTCCTCAGAGGCAGCCATACAATCCAGCCTATGAAAGACAGACTCAAAGATACCGTGCAAGTCTGTGGCAATGGCTGTCTCCACCGTCACTCTGTAAGTACCTACCACAAATCACATCACCCACATCAGGCAAAAGGTGCCCCATGGACCAAGAGAGCTTACCAGCTGAGGGTCCTGAACCAGGGCAGGTCGTAGGAGTGGTATACATTGTAGCCAATAGTGATTATCTCATGGAAACACTTAATCTGAACACACATCACCTGAAAAACAGAGAAAAGGGACAGCTCTTCCTAGGGTCTTCACAGGCCTTCAGCACAGTCATGGCACTTAAAAGATGTTTCCATCTTACACTGATTCTGATTCCCCCCCTTTCTCTCAGACCACCCCAGAGTAATACAGACCTGTACTTCACAATTTCTCATAGTAAGATGCACAGTCCTAATGTCCTCATTAACATTTTACTCTAGAACCTTCCAGGACTCAGTCAATCCTCTTCCCACTTGGAGCTTGAATATATACATTAGGGGCCTCCACCGCTTTGCTCAGCATCCAGCTATCACCATCTAGAACTGTCTGTAATGGTTGTGCTGATTACATTTTGTCCACCTGACACAAACTAGTGACATCTGAGAAGAGCGAAGCTCAACTGAGAAAAACGCCTCTACTACACTGGCCTGTAGGCAAGCCTGTGGAGCATTTTCCTGATTGATGATTGATGTGGCAGGCCCAGTCCACTGTGGGTGCTGCCATCACTGGGCAGGTGATCCTGGGATGTATAAAAAAGCAGACTGAGCAAGTCATGGGGAGCAAGCCTCCAAGCAGTGTTCCTCATTGTCTCTGCTTTAGCTCCTACCTCCAGTTTCCTGCCCTGGCTTCCTTCATGATAGACTGTGATCAGGACATGTAAACCCTTTCCTCCTCAAGTTGCCTTTGGTCATGGTGTTTAAAACAAACAGAAAGCCAAACCAAAACAGGCAGGAAGATTGAACTCCTGTGGACAGCAACTTCTTAATGAAAGTTTTGAGTCTGTGAGTAAAGCTCCAGGAAAACAAGAAACAAAACCGGAATCTCACACAAACCAGCAGCCAGGGTCCTTCATGCCAGTGACCCTACAGCCAGCACATGAGAAATGGGAGGCTACAGTGCTCTAAGACAGAAGCTTCTGAGAAACTTGGGGCTCCGAGCATTCCCAGAACCAACCCAACACAAGGCACTATAGGCAGCAGGCACTGTAGATGGCCAACCCCACAGGTAAAGCTGGATGCAGCACTACCATGGCTTGTCAACGGTACTTACAATCATCATCAAAACCATTGGTCCCAGGTAAATGATAATGAAGAAAAATGCAATCATGGCCAAAGTCAGGATGCCTCTCACCCACCAGTTCTTCCATCTAGGTGAGAGAGAAAGACCTGTCAGGAGCCCAGGGAGAACCAGAACACAAGCCTAAAGGAAGTGAGACTGGAGGGCTCTGCAGGTAGTAATCCTCTCTCGGAGCAGCTCCTTCACCTCAGCAGAGGCACAGTTGGGGAGGGCAGGACCTGGCACCACTGCCTGCTCACAGCCAAACTCAGCTGGTGCAGAAGCCACACTAGCACACACCTCAAAGTCTGAGGGTAGTGTGGGGAGAGCCAGCGGATAAGATAGTGTCCTTTGCTCCTGTAGCTACATGGATGGCTTCCATGGCCATTTCTAAGGCTAAAATCATTTTTTTCCCTACAGTTGGCTTCTACATGGCATGGCCCTGAAATCACAATAACAGCTGTCTTAGACAAAGAGAGTACCAACTATCACACACATGCAACAGGCATATCTATAAGAACTTTATGCATTAACCCACCCAACCCTCAACAACAGTCTAAATAAGTTTTATTTCAAGTGGCATTTTTAAATCAGCATATAATATTTGTACATATTATGCTTAGAAATGAAAACAGGGGGCTGGAGAGATGGCTTGGATGTAATAAGGTACTATGCACAAAGGTAACCAGCCATTCAGGTTGTTCGCAACTAACAAACCTTTAGAGGTACCAACAGCCCTACCTTTAAAATGGCTAACTGAGAAGCCAATATGGGTTAAGCAATGGCCTCTAGCTGAAGATAAATTGCAGGCTTTAGAATGATTGGTACAGGAGCAATTAGATGCTCGACATATTGAGGAGTCAGCTAGCCCTTGGAATTCTCCTGTGTTTGTTGTAAAAAAAAAA
>LOJH01068825.1:0-10052 GCA_001685095.1 Ellobius talpinus
GGGAATTGGGAGGAGGGGAGGAGGTGGAAATTTTTTTTAATAATAATAAAAAAGAATGAGCCCTGTAGGCCCAACAGGGATTCATGGATCTTCTCGGGAAGAGAAAATAGAAGAGTTTTCCTGGATGGACTAAGGGCAGTTGGAAAGGGAACTTGAGATATTAAGGTGGGGTGGGTGGAGGCAGAGAGGACTGAAAGAGATGATTGTAAGGGGGAGCATTTCAGAGTCAGGTAGAAACCTGATGCAAGGGAAACTACCAGAAATCTACAATAATAACCCCAGCTAAGACTCACAGCAATAATGGATACATAACTTGAACTGGTCATCTCCCAAGATCAGATTGGTGACTACCCAAATTATCATCAGAGAGCCATTATCCAGTAACTAATAGAAGCAGCAGATGTAGACACCCACAACCAAACATTAGACCAAGCTTGGAGGAATCCTGGTGAAGAGATGGAGCAAGCATTGTAGAAGCTAGAAGTGTCAAGGACATCACAAGAAAATCCATAGAAATGACCAAACTGGCTTACAGAAACTCAAAGTAGGGACGCCAATCCAGGGAGCCTTCAAGGGACCGATCTAGGCCCTTTACATATATGTGAAAGTTGTATAGCTTCTTCTACTTGTGGGACATTTATCAATGGGAGCAGGAATTGTTCCTAAAGCTTTGACTGGCTCTTAGGAAGGTATTTCTCACTCTAGATTTCCTTGCACAGTCTTAATAAAAGGGGAGATGCTTAGTCTTAGTGCAAGTAAATCCATGATTTGTTGGTACCCATAGGAGACCTCTTCCTCTCTGAAGAGAAAAAGAGGAGGAGTAGATGTAAGGAGGTAGGGGTAGGGGATAGAAGGAGAATAGGGAGGGAAATGAGATAGAAAAATAATTAATTAATCAGAAAAATGAACCCCATAAATGGTATTTAAATAGCAAGTAGTCAGCCCTAAAAAAGTTTCCAAATTTAAACACTAAGTAGACTCAGCAGGTTGGATTTACATATATTTCTTCACAGGCATGAACACACACACACACACACGCATGCATGCGTGCACACACACTTAAATATGTGATTGAACAATAATAAGGAAGACTCGGCCACAAATTTGACATGGATGTTGCATTGTGGAATTGGAAGGAAGAACAGTAAGGAGCAAAAGATGATATTACAATTACATTAAAATCATTTGTACATTAACACTTTTAAAAATAAATCATATTATGCACAAAATTGTTTAACAGTCATTTTCCTTATAACAAAGTAAAACAAATGATGATAGACTTTCTTCTGATTTTTGACAATATTTATGGTTTCAAATTATTTGTTGTATTTATTTGTTTGGTTTTCTGATTTGCAAATATTTGATGGACATGGAAAAATTTAAAATTTTCAACAATTAGGTCCAGCATTATGTATAAATTGAAGGTATATCCAACCATGAAGAAATGCGAAAACAAAAATGCCACCATGTATGAATGAAGAATCCTTTGGATAAATACCCGAGAGTGGTAAAGCTGGATTTTTCAGTAGGTCACTTCCGCTTTTCCTGAAGAACCACTGCACTGATTTCCATAGTGGCTATACAAGTTTTCACTATCAACAGCAATAGAGTATTCCTCTAACTCCATATTCTTGCCAGCACAAGCTGTCACATTTTGTATTGATTATAGACATTACGATGTGAGTAAAATGGAGCCTAAAATCAGTTTTGACTTGAACTTCCCTGATTACTAAGGCTGTTGAACATTTCTTTGTTTTTCATCCACATAAGATTACTTTTTGAGAATTCCCTATTTAGATATATACCCACTTTTTCTTATTTAAAATATATTATTCTCTCATTCAATGCATCCCAACCCATCCCTCCATTCCACTCATTTCTCCCTCCTCCAACCCTGATCCACTCCAGCTCCATTTCTTCTTCAGAAAAAAGTGGGCCTCAAGAACTGACAAACAGGACAAAAAAAGATACAGTAAAACATGGTAAAATCCTTCATGCTGAATGTGGACAAGGCAACCCAACAAGAGGAAAAGAATTTCAAGAGTAGGCAAAAGAGTCAGAGATACAACTGTTCTGTTAGTTGTCCCACAAAAATATCAAGTTAACAGCCATGAGATATATAGAATAGACCTGGCACAGACCCTTTCAGGCTCCTGTGCTTGCTGTTTCAGTCTCTGTGAGCCCATGTGTACTCTGATAAGTTGATTCACTGGGCCATGAACTTGTGGTGCCCCCATTGTCTTTGACTCCTACAGTCTTCCCTAACCTCTTCCTTTATTTCCCTGATCTCTGAGGGGAAGGATCTGATAGTAAACTTCAATTTAGACTCTTTCTCTATAATGTTTGGTTATGAGTCTCTCCACCGGCTACATTCTGCTGTTGGAGGAAGCCTCTCTGATGAGAATTGAAGAAAACAGCAATCTATTACTATAGTAGGATATCATTAGGAATCATATCTTTGTATTTTTATTGTTTGTTTTTGTTGTGTTTGTTGTTTTGACAGGCATATTTGTTCTACTCTAGGTCCATGAGATATCCAGTCTCTGATTCCTGACCATCCAGTGTTTTCAGGCATTGGCTCCCTCTCCTGCTGTAGGTCTCTAATTAAACCAACATTGGTAGGCCACTGCCACATGTTCCATACCACCATTGCCCTAGCACATCTTATAGGCGAGGAACATTGCAAGTGGAAGGTTTTGTGGCTGGACTGGTGCCCAGGTTTCATTTTCCATGGTGTACAGAGTACTCTTTTTTCCAAAGAGAGTAGTACTATGGGGCAAGTCTCCAAGCCCAGAGCTGCTCAATCTCTGTGTGTCCAGTAGGTGAGTGGAAGTTACCCTAGCAATTAGGACTCACTCTAAGTTTTCAGAGGGTAGTCTTGGGTTCTAACATCAGTCTGGGTTGTTTAGAGATCACTAAAGGACCTCCTCAGCCAAGAACTCAATCAAATATAACCCAGGCCCCCTACTGAAAATTTATCTGACTATAAGAGATGGTAAGTTCAGACTCTATTCTCAACTACTAGCAATCCTTACTAGGGTCACCCTCAGAGAGTCCAGGAAGTTTCCACTTAGAGTTAACAGAGAAAAGCTGGCTGTCTTACAAAAAACAATGTACAGATTGAGCTCAATTCCTATTAAAATTGAAAAGCACCTCTTTACAGACCTTAAAAGGACTGTTACCAACTTCCAATGAAAAAAATAAAATTCCCAGGGTAGTTAAATAATTTTGAATAACTTTTGTTGTAATAAAAATATAATGTCCAATAAACATGAAAATAGAGTTTAAAATACTTGAGAAGGGAGGAAGTTAGACACAGAGACAAATACATAGTTAGACAATAGCTATAACAGTAATGACATAATTGGAGTTTACATAAGGGTTTGGAAATATTAGAAAGGACATTGATACAATGATGTGATATTTATATCTTGATATGGAAAGCATATAATTTAAAGTAAGAGATATAAAGGGACTTCTACAAGGAAGGGTAATTAATTAAATAAGCATATACTGATGATAGAATATAATTCTATTTCTTCAAAATTTGGAGTTGTCTCCATTATTGGGTTTAATTTTATTATACATAAAGTAAATTTATAAAATAGTCAAATTCAATTTATTAGAAATAACCATTGAGATTTAAAAAAATAAATCCTTTAGGGGCTGGAGAGATGACTCAGAGGTTCAAAACACTGAATGCTATTCTAGAAGTCCAGAGTTCAAATCCCAAAAACCACATGGTGGCTCACAGCCATTTATAATATGATCTGGTGCCCTCCTCTGGCTTGCAGGCATACATGGAGGCAGAATGTTATATGCATAATAAATAAATAAATCTTTAAAAAAATAAATCCTTTAAACTCAGTCAATGACACTGATTTTCAAATCATTTTCTACTATCAAAAACATGACAAATATGTAAATGCACATAATGCTCTAACAGATTTGACATCCAAAGATATTAGTGAAGTTTTTTGTGCAGATAATAAAATCATAATCCTGTACTTTTTTAACCAAAAATTTATTACTTCCTCACTCCATAATCTCTAAGCCAGAGAGAACTACTGTTTTTGTCAAAGAGAGAAATCTACAACAAAGGAATTATACTATCCCTGCCACAATTTCTTCTCACATGCTTACATTAGATGTTATAATATTGAAAGGACTGTGTGTCTGTTCCACTATCAAGATTATTTTTTAAGAAAATAAAACAGAACAAATGGGATTTGTCTGATGGTTGATATCAAAAAGTAGAAGATATGATATTTTACATAAGACATACAAAAATTACACTAGAAAACAACAATTAACAAGCAACATCATAAGCAAAATGAGAACACATAAAATCAACTTTACAAATTCAGTAATCTTTGTATACACCAATAACAAACACACTTCATAAGGAGATCATGGGCATACTCCCATTTATAATATCACTAAAGTCAATAAAATATTTTCTGAATAAAGCTAGCCGAGGATGTGAGAGGCCTTTATAAAGTATCTTCACATGTTGGATCAACATAGCCAAACTAGCTCTCAAAACAACATATATATGTTATTCAAGTGATATTTTGTTGCTTCTCAGGTGTTGAGCATCATTTATTGTAGAAGATACTTTACACTTAGGATAAAGAACTCAGCTGATTTGAGCACTCTCTAATCCAAAAACCTTTATACTATGGTTGATTCGTATTTGAGATTTTTTTCTGTTTCAAGAAAAAACTTGTCATATCATACAGGAATTGAACTAACATAGAAACCCCAGAGAATACAACTAATTCCTGATGTACATTTAACTCAAAAGGTGTGATGTTATCTTCCTGAATGTCCCAGAAATATATAAATCTAATCTCTTAGCTAAATGGAAGCTTGAAGATTCTCCTTCATCCTTGGTTAGATTTGCATTTCAATTTAAGTATTGAGAAAAAACTCTGATGGAAGTACAGTGCAAGAGCCCAAAGGCTTCTGTCAGAGAATTGGGAAAATAAAATTATCATCTTCCAAAATAGGCTCATATCAATTGAAAAATATCTTAGAGAAGTATTCAATAAAGACCATTATTGAGAAACATTTCACTTTCTAATATAGGTAAGTAATTGAAAGAGTACTTGATACAAGTCTTACAAAATAATGTAAATAGAAGGTCTCATCTCAAACATTATTTTTAGAGATAAAGTATCAAAAAACCCTTTCATCCTGAAATATGAAAACTAGAATGCATCTCAAATATTTGCATTATGTTGGAAATAACATAAATAAATTATGCTGTTTAAATTGAGTAGCAAAAATTAAAGAATTGTTCTCAAACTTCATCTCTCACCCTGCTTTAATCTCAACCCCAAATAAATCAAGGAACTCAACATGGGACCTCATACTCTGAATGTGATGGAAAGGAAATGAAGATACACACTGAAACTCAATGGGTACAGATAGGGACCTTCCAAATAGGACTCATAGTTGTATAGCCATTAAGGCCAACAAATATTAGAGAGATTTCAAAAAACTAAACTGTCTATATAGAAAAGGACACCATTACTAAAGCAAGGTACTCACCGCTACTCAAGAGGCAGCCTACAGAATGGGGAAAGGAATTTAACATATGTAAAATATAAACATTTATGGTTGAAATTCAATTAGAATGGTAGAAGGTATTTTTATACTGAGGTAAGTAATTTAATATCTAAGCTTTCTATAGTGTGTGTGATAAATTTAAGATATTGAATGGGGTATATGGAAGGACTTAGAAGAAAAATCCTGGGGAAAACGTGAGAGGAAAGAAGCAAAGGAGAAAATGATGTAATTATATTTAAGTTAAGAATCATAAAAACTATTTTTAAGCAATTTAATTAATTTATTTTATTTGTCTCATACAATACATTCCAATGGTAGCCGCCCCTCCCCCTTTCCCCCCATGTTTTCCTCAGGATTTAAATAAGCATGGAAAAATGCTCAATTTATATTAGAGCTAGGTAATCATCATCCAAGAGTATGCTGTGTACATTTCTCCACTGCCAGAAAATATATTTGGCATGAGGGTTATTTGCATAGTTGGGAATACTTTGAACAGCATGTGACCAGTGAAAACAATAAGTACCAAGGGTCAGGCATTGGAGACTATCACAATCAGGGACCTAACTTTCCTTGGCAAAGGTGACAAGTGATAGTAAAGGCAGTTATCCTTAGAACCTTAACCAAGCCAAGAACCATGAATCAACCACAGAAAGATATTTAGTAGTGAACTGTCACATAGCACATAGTAGCGACACAGTAAAAGCACCTCAGTTTTGATTCTGAGCTTTCCATTGCACTTCACTGATGAATCTTTGTGTTCTAGGAGCATTGCTGTGTGGTCTACTGTGGCAGCTTTGTGCTTTACTGTGGAGTAGTAAGATGTATGCTCTTCTCTTTGATTTTGATGATAAAGTTAATTCAACAGCTGTGACTTGGGTTTCTGAGTTAATGATCAAGTTGGGAATGAGGATCACACTTGCTCTAAGCAAGAACAACAGTCATTAACTTGAAGTATAAACATGTGGAAGAACTGAGGAAAAGGTAGTGCTTTACAGGAATCTCTGAATAAAATTGCCATTGCATTTTGCTCTTGGGAGTAAGCATGAGGGATTCTCTTTCAATATCTCTAATGTCATGTAATTATACTTATTTGTAATTAAATATAGAAGGGAAGATGCAGCAATCAGTCTGTGATTATAAAGGGAACTGTTTTAGATAAATAATCTCTCCTTAACTAATTTTCAGGAAGTTTGCTGAAGTGAAGGTAATTCCTTGGTATTGATAATCAAAATAACCATGACTTCATATTGTAGAACAAAGGGAAATTACAAAGTGTGCATGTGTGTGTATTAGGAAGTCAGAGGACAGATTACCATTGATCGGGATCAGTTCTTTCCTCCCATGTGATCTTAAGAGCTTTAACATAAGTTTTTTGTTTTTAATCTTAGAATCAAAAAAACTATTTCAAGCAGTAGGGATAAATCCTTGTCCCTCTACCAGTGGTCCCACAGTTTTCCCCAGCCATACAACTGTCTCCTACATTTAAAGGACCTTGCTTGGTCCTATTCTGGTTCCCCCACTGTCAGGCCCTAGTCAGTGAGCTCCCATTAGCTCAGGTAAGATGTTTCAGTGGCTGTCCTCTACATGGTCTTGATCCCTTTGCTCATATTATTGCTTCTCCCTTCCCTTTGCAAAGATACCTTACTCAGTCTAGATATAGTAGGGAGGGTCATGGTCAAAAAGATATGCTGGACTTTCTTAACTCCCCATGGGAAACCTTACCCTCACTGAGAAGTGGATGGGGAGTGGGGTGGGCAGAAAATTGAGAGAGGAGGAGGAAAAAATAATATTAATAATTAAAAATGAAAGTAGTTGGGTGTGGTGGCACACAACTTTAATCCCAACACTTGGGAGGCAGAGTCAGGCAGATCTCTGTCAGTTCAAGGGCAGCCTGGTCTATAGAGTGAGTTCCAGGACATCCAAAGATACACAGAGAAATGCTGTCTCAAAGAAACAAAAATTTAAAATAAAAATAAAAGAAATAGAGTTTAAAATAAAGTCACGTAAAGATGGAAAATACAGAGAATCTGGATACTATATGTTATTGTCTTGTCTTTGAGTTGTTTCAGGCCTAAGGAAGCAGCAACAGCTGCTAAAAAATTTGATTATAAACACTGCTGGATTAATCCAACATATATATTTTGAAAATGGTTTGACTTCAAAATTTAAATCAAAATATATGTTATTTTGGAGAAGAGGTTTTTCTTTTGTTTCCACAGGAAATGAGAGGCTGTGGATTCNTAAAAATAAAAGAAATAGAGTTTAAAATAAAGTCACGTAAAGATGGAAAATACAGAGAATCTGGATACTATATGTTATTGTCTTGTCTTTGAGTTGTTTCAGGCCTAAGGAAGCAGCAACAGCTGCTAAAAAATTTGATTATAAACACTGCTGGATTAATCCAACATATATATTTTGAAAATGGTTTGACTTCAAAATTTAAATCAAAATATATGTTATTTTGGAGAAGAGGTTTTTCTTTTGTTTCCACAGGAAATGAGAGGCTGTGGATTCATTCTGGGCTAAGAAAAATCAGGTTTGATTAAGGAAGATTCACTGAGAAATCTCTGATAGGAGCTGATGATCCAGATGTCTGAGTTCTACATCCGTAACAGCCTCAAGAATGCTGTCTGAGATGATCAAGCCTCACAGAATATTACAGTCAGGACTTGACCATAATTCTAAATTTTCTTTAGGTCCCCATAAGATTACCAGTGCCCTCAATCAGCAGGAAGTAGCCTAGAAAACTATAGCCACATTCCCCTTCCCCCCCACAAAACCATATTATGGATGCTTTTCTTTGTTTACAGTGTTAGTTACAAGTTGTTGTGGATAATTGTCAGGAAGAAAGCTAAATAAAGAAGATTAGATTCAAAGTTTTTGTTTATTATTAAGGAACAGACTAAGGAAGTATGGTGAATATTATGTCTTCATTGTTTTTCTCTTAAATCATCTTAACTGACCTGCAAACTCTTTACAAAGTATATTATAAAACTTAAAAAGAATGTCTTGTCAGTTGTTGTGAAATATTATTTTAAGAAGTGTTATATTTATGCTGTAGATCATTTGCTTAATGATGCAAAGATGTGCTGCATTCTTTTATGTTGCATTTGTTTAACTCTGTGAAGCTGTGTTGCTTTGCCTGACTAAAATACCTGGTTTCTCTAATAAAGAGATGAATGGCCAATACCTTCGCAGAAAAAAGGATAGAAAAGGTTGGTATGCAGTGAAGATAAAGAGAAGGAGAAAAAGAGGAATGGAGAGAAAAAGAAGCAAGAAGGTCAAGAAGCAAGAAAAGAAGGGGCTAGTCATGAAGTAAGCATGAAAGTAAGATTACAGAAATAAGAAAAAGAAAAAACATAAATAAAATATAGATGGGTTAATTTAAGAAAAACTCTTTAGAATTAAGCTAAGTCTGAGCATTCACAAGAACACTAAAACACTGTGTGTATTTATTTTGCAGCTGGCTGGCAGACACTCTAAAAGAGTTAAAGAGTAAAAGCAAATCAAAAACAGTCATTATTATCCATGATGTCCTTATGGCATTCTTAAGACAGAAGCAAAATTTGTATTGACTTATTCTTGATTTACCACATAATTTCATAAATGTTTAGAAATATTATTTGAAATATATTCACAATCAGACCAAGTTTTAATATCCTACTAGTGTAAAAATTAGCAGTTGATTGATTTATAAAACTGAAAAATTAGACTGACATACTTTAAGATATTTCATATGTGGTCAACATGCCTTATTATTTGTGGATCTAAATTGAGCACCATATGATAGCAGCAACATGTAGTAGACAAAGTCATTCTCCTTATAGCATCTAGGAAGAACTTAGAAATACAAGAAAGACTTGGGGGTCCCAGTATTATTGAATATCTCTAATGAATTAAAACTTTTCATTGTGTCTTAAACTCAAAAGTTCTCAGTACATGCAGTAGTAACAAGTCAGAGACCAAGCCTTTATCACACTTGTCTTTAGGGGGAGTGAATTTTGGATATGTGATGTAGAAAAATACATCACAGAATTTTGCAGAAGATACAATGCCGATTAAATTGATACATACTATTTCCTAGAATGATTGATTATAAATTTGCAAAAGCTCCTGATATTGTATGGGGAATAAAATCTAAAATGAAAAATAATAGTTTGAATACTATGACAAATACTAATATCAATAATACAAGACAGTTAAAAAGATATTCATGAAATAATTGCAAAAGTAGAATTTCTAGGTGTCCAACTTTATATTGTAAAATAAGTTCAGTAAAGATACCTCATGTGTCAAACAGAAACATTGGAAATGTAACTCTGTAAAGATATCTAGTAAATGTTGAAAAAGTATCAGTACTTTTAACATTATTTAAAATGGCTAATCCATTGCACACTTAGATGTATGGTGTAGTCATAAGGGCAGTGGGCTGGCCTGCTTTTCATCCTGCCTGGCTCCCACACAGCTAGCTTTACACC
>LOJH01068828.1:0-10052 GCA_001685095.1 Ellobius talpinus
ATCTATCTATCTATCTATCTATCTATCTATCTATCTATCTAACTATCTATCTAAACATTTCACAAAACACACCGAGGGAGCTAGAAAGTAAGAGACAGTGCTTTCTAAGATGCCCCAAAATGTGTGAAGATCTTCAACTCTTTGTCTATCTAGTGGTCACTAAATTGTTCACCATCTCATCTTGAGAGTGACATCAAGAGACAGGAAAGAGACATCCCTGGGGCTGCCCGCAAGATTTCAGCACAAATCTCTACCTGATAAAAACTGGACTTTCAATAAGGATGAAAAGCTGACTGTTCCCTGCTCACCTTTCCCTAGAAGTCCACATTTTGACAGCATGCCTGCCTTTTCAGCAATAGCCTGTTTTGGAGTGGAGGTCAGTTCTTTACTTCTGACAGCAGGTGTCACTATTGCCTAACAAAAGGGAAGCATGACACATGCTTCTGCATGAAAAAGAAAGGCACTGCCAACTACAGTTTTAACGCACACCCGCCAACACCACTAACACATGTACATTGCAGTGCTTAGGATGTCTGTCCAGTATGCACACGGACCTGAACTTGATGTTTAGTGCTGGGAAAGCTGGTGAATGTTCTTTCATGGGACAGTAGCTCTACACCCATTTTGTACAAGTAGCTGGGGCAGGACAAGTGCTCTGGTATATTCCACAAGTATTTGTTCATTTATCCAATGAAAAGGAGAAATATTTAACCCTAAATTAATAATAAACAGTAGTTCAAGGATAAAAAAATATTTCCACTGTCCACTAGCCATAGATGTGATGCATCCCTACAAAACACACATCTCTCTCTAGATTAAAGAGTGGAAGGAATCCTTGCAGTGGTGGCGCACGCCTTTAATACCCAGCACTCAGGAGGCAGAGGCAGGTGGATCTCTATGAGTTCAAGGCCAGCCTGGTCTACAGATAAATCCTGTCATGAAAAACAAAGCAAACAAACAAAAAAATAACAAAAAAGCCAGCAATAATAAAAAGCAGAAAAATCCATACAATGCATTGAAAGAGTGAGATGAAATTAAAGATCAGGCAACATTTGGACAGAGAAGCACAGGGGATGATTTCATGATCATCTGTTGCTGGGAGGAAGGTGTCATGTGGGCCCAGATTGTCTGCATAGCAGGACTTGGGGAAGGCAGAGTATCAGGATACAAACAAGGCTCCTTTGCCTGGATCAGGCTGGGCAGGTTCAGCATGGCTACACTGCCAATAGATGCTTTAAAAAGTCTTGGTGTCCAAGTAATATGACCAATCTCCAGAAACTGGAGGTACTAATAAGGTCACGAGAGAGGCGCATGAAAGAACAGAAGAGATGACCGGGGCCAGAAATGAATTCTTACCCACGTTTTGACCATACACCAAGAGGATTCAAGGGAAACAGACTACTTATTCTTTCAACAACACTGTTAGAAAGCTGGCTGTGTGTGTGGAAATAAATGAACATTGGGCTTTAACTGACACCACACATGGACATTTATTTGAAATGTGTTGCAGACATTAGTATAAAATGAAAAGAATGTGATTTCTGAAAGAGCAACAGAGTCTTTCCAGTGAAGGAAGCAAAGCAGATCTGGTTCAGGACAAACACACATAAAAAGAGGAAACAACAAATCAGATTTCCATAATGTCAAAATCTGTGAACCTCGGAAAGATGGCCTTAAGAAAATGGAAAGGCTAGTCTCTGCCTGGGAGAAATCACTTATGCACAATTAGCTGATTTGTCTGAGATTCTAGAGGTCTGTACTGAAGGCAGAGGACTTGTGTCTAGAACACCAGCCAACAAATGGCCAATAGGCAATAAATTCACAGGTGGGTGGGAAGGAAGGTCATAATCAAAGACACTGTCTACAGAAGAGAAGTGAGACAAAGAAAAAAGTCACTCCTTCCTCTCTTCCTGTTTCTCTTGCCCCCTCCTTCTCACTTAAAAAGACTTTAGTTGTACTTTCTGAGTATTGTGCCTGCATGTATGTATGTGCACCACATGCCTATCTGGTTTCCTATTACCCACAAAGGCCATCAGACCTCCGGAGCTGGCATTAATGGCCAGTTGTGCTGTAGGAATTCCTACCACCAGTAGCCTTTAAGCTACCTGCCCACTTGGGTGTGGCCTCTTACACCATATATGCTGATGTAAAGCGTGAGTCCGCCTCTCTTCTGGCGTCGGATTCAGTTCCTGTTTTCCATTCGTGCAGAGGGCTGTGATCTGTGAGTCTACACCTAAATAAATAACCCTCTATTATACTCAGTTCTGGGCTAGTGTGGGATTTCTTTTAAGTGTCCGTCTTCGCAGTTGGAAACCACTATATGGGTGCTGGGAACCTAATCTGGGTACTCTACGAAAACTGCAAATGCTCTTGATCATAGCTGTCTCTCCATCCACCCCACTCCCTACCCCAAATTCTGCTTGCTTTTTGAAACAGTTGTTTAGAGTATCCTGGAAAGTTTTATGCAGCCCAGGGTGCTTTAAACCCATGGTCCTCATATCTCAACCTTATCCTGAATTGTTTGGCTTCAAACTGAGGTTGGAAAAACATGTACAAAGTAATGAGTTGCATTCCATTTGAATGAAAACCAGGAAAAGAAGGTGAACAGACCTGATTAGTCCCTGGTTAGACTAATTTTAATTCCCAGAGGAGACAACAGTGTCATTTTGACAGTGCTTGCCTGGTAAGTGAATCAGGAAGCCCATGAGGTAGAAATCCCCCTTACACGGCTCAGTGGCTTTTCCTGCATCTGGCTGGCTTGACCAGGAGAAATGCAAAGGCCTGATATTTTGGGGAGGAATTCTGGTTCCTTTCAGTCTCTCCACAGGAATTTATTTGTTCTCCAAACCTTTCTTCAGATGCTCAGTTTCTCTAATCCACCCCTTTTAACTCCTTTAATATCCACATACAGTATTTACCCTTTCATTTCACACTCTGGACTTAGAACAAAACAAACATACAAAAAAATTGTCTTTTTGTGTCTTCTGGGCTCAGCTCACCTACTTTCTGCTGTCCAACTATGTCAGTTCATAGAGTAAGGGATCAGATTCTTTCTTGTGAACATATCCCTAAGAAAATCTAAATAAAGTGCTATTCTAGAAAAACAAACACTTTGCTATCCACCTAATCATAGCTATAAATATAAACTATTACCAAATGAAGACCTGCACTTTACAGTTTATGTGTAGTATCTCTGTGGCAACCTCTAGAAGGTATGAGTATCCAGTGGGACTGGGCATACATAAGTGTACAATGTATGTATGTATGAGGTGTGTGTGTGTGTGTGTGTGTCTTCATGAGTGTGAGCCTTTGTGAGTGTCTTTGTATGAATGTTTTAAGACTGTCTGTGGACATTTCTGCTTTGAGCCCCTGGGCACTACCTAGTCCCACCTGGTACTCTTAGAATTCACCACATATTGTCAGCATCAATCATTAATTACTTTCCAAATATTGTAGTTTGGGCAGTCTGTCCATCTCTATGGAGAACTCTATCAGACAGAAATTAGACAGTGGCCATCTTAGGTTCAGTGTTTAGGGAATGAACTTGCGTTCTGTGTTTGCTCTAGGTTTTTGATGACCTTAGACATGTCACTTGATCTTTTGGATCACAGAGTCTCCTGTAGAACATTCCTGCATAACTTATTCATTTAAGTATCAAACTAGGCAAAAATATAAAAATAATGTAGAAAATTTAGGCATTTTACAGATGTTTGACAGTGTTTTGTGTGTTTTATGGGGAGGGGATGTGGGAATAGAATTGTGCTCATGAAAAGCAGTTTCTAGACGTTAAAAATGCATCACATATAATCATGGCAAGCTACTGCCAAACATCAAAAGCAAATCCTGCAGATGTTTCGTCTCGCAACCTGTCAAGCACTCAGAGAACATAATTCCTAGTCTCAGCAATGACTCTTTGAACAATTTTATGACCTAGCAATGATTACCTTTCCTATATAATTCCATAAATATTACATTATTGGCTTGGTGATGTGTCATTTGTGTGCTTTCTTTTTGCTGTCCAAATATCTAAGCTCACTTTCCATAAAAGTGGGTGGGGGAATGTCTCAGAGGCCTCTACCCTACACAAAAAAACTACAGGCAACTGTGTAAAGTTGGGAGTGGGATAGGTGGCCCTGCCCAGGGAAGAGCACATTCATTGATTGTGTAGTGAAAAACAGTTAGCCTTGCAAATATACATACAAATAGCATAATATAGACTCAACAGGCTATATTTAGTAATATATGTGGATATACAAATGCACATATGCATACAATAGCAATGGATGAAAAAAGAGACCACAAATTTGGAAGAGAGTGGTGATGGGTACATGGAAGTTTTGAGGGGAGGAAAGGGAAGGAAGAAATGTTGTAATTAATTAATCTTAAATGTGGTAATTAATACAATCTCAAAAATAAACAAAAGCAAAAATGGATCTTTTCATGGTAAGACTTATTTAATAGGACATTTTAATCCAGCACGTTCTTAGGACTTAGATTTTTAAAACATTTGGGGCTAAATGTGACCATTTTATGCAAATATTTCGTCTTGAGTTGTATGTTATTAAGTAGAATTAGTGAGGAGCTTCCTGCTGCACCTCTGCCCTGTTGCCGACTTCTATATAGAGTGTGAAGTAATTGAGGCAGATTGTTTTTAAGGTGAACAATAATCAGGATCTTGATTCATGTAAATAAGTTTGGAAATATTATTTTTGAAAATGACCACAAAGGATTCACTGTTTTTATTGATAGCACAGTTTATTACATCAACCAATAAATGAAGCCTTATCTTTCCATTTCCACTAAGTTGCAAATAGCAGACTTCTTAAAATAAATCTTACACATGACAGTGAGAGAAACGTGAGAAACTATAATTGATCACATGGAAAGTGTTTGGATGTAATCAATATTCCATGAGATAGCAAAGCAGGGACATTTACAGGAGTTGGATGAAGTGAGGGACAGCAGGGGACTGGGGCTCTGCTCTTCCTATACGAGTAGAGGGATTCAGCGTTGAATCACTTGTTCTTTTGCAGTTTGGGATCAACTCAACCATTCAGTGGAGTATGTTGAGGTTTCAGCAAAGGTTCATTTCTTTTGTTTTCCAAAGACTGAAACAAAAACTACACCTTCAGAGTTCTCGCATTCACACCGCAGATGAAACCTGCACATACAGGCAACATCTCACATCTGTTTACCTGTTGGCTGGAACGCAGAAAGTAGTATGGAAAGAGAAAAGCAAAGGTCTTTCTTCAGTGTCTAGTAGGGATTGGCTCCAGGAACATACAGATACCTAAATCTTTGGACTGGAGGTCCCTTATAAGAACTGGAGTATATTTGTTTGGAACTATTGAAATTCTTCTAAATGTTTTGTCATCTCAAGACTACTTCTAACACCTAATAACTTCGACAATGAAAATGCTATGCAAATAGTTGTTACACTGTATTATTTAGGAGAAATTGAGAAACTGTCTACACAGTCACTAGAGACACAAGTGTGTTTGGGGCTATTACTGTCCAGTGACTAAATCTATGGATTCACACGCGACATTCAGAGGCAAGTCTACATAGAAGCACAAAGTGAAACTAGGCAAGACTCCTGGTGTATCAGGTTCTAGAGTTTGGTCCTGGCAGAGCAGCTTCTCAATGAAGTAGACACTGGATCATTTTCTAATTAAAGAAAAACAAAACACAGAGGTTGTGGTTATTATCTAATAAAATATTCTGGACTGACACAAATGGACATTTATAGACTTCAAACAAGGCCAGCAACCTCACTGGGAGGACACATCAGTAGTTTCACGGTGCAAGAAGGGAAGGAGTTCAGTAACTTGTCTTCAATCCCACAGTGTTTTGGCAGAATTAAGACTGGAATTTAAATATCTAGATTCCAAGCTCATTTATATGTTCTTCCATCAATGCTGAACTTCCTATTTTATGTAGAAAGGAGCATAGGTATCTGTCATTCCAGCCCTAGAAGGAACTAAAGTTTTTGATTGGCTGTTTGCTCTACATTTTGCTTTTCTATACACCTGCTTCTGGTCTTGGCATGATTTCCAGAATTCTCTGCCAAGCAGACCCATAAGAAGGTTCACTGAAGTATTCAACAGTGATTAGTAAATAGAAAAGGAATCTTCATTTTCCTTTAACCTTGTTCCTTTCCTGAGGAAGTGATACCAAATGGTGTTGGAGTTGGTTATTTTATTTCACTGTCCCTGCACTTTTCATTCCTGGAAATGTCTTGAGAAAAGGGCACAGAACAACTCTACCCCTATCATGTCTCCTGAATCCCAGCTTTCTGATACCTGTTGTTGCTATAGTCTTTATGTACAGAGACCACTTAATACCCAAACAAAAACCTAATGCCATATGCCAAGCCATTGGTTTCCCTACTCCAAATCACACAGATCTTCAGGCCATACAAAAACAATACCTGGATTGTAATCCATCAAAACACTATAAAAGGAATAGAACTGTCAAAGTTTACAATGAGTTTTTAAAGATTATTGATTTCTGACTACCTAGCAAACAATCCCTATCATCTCCAATGGAGAATAAATTATGCTCATCAATCAAGTCTTGTTAGAAGTACACTTTAACTCTTTTCATGCTAACATGTTAACCATAGAAAATGAAACCAATTTTGGCAGAAGTCCCTGGAACTCTAATCTCATAAGTGTCAGAGTAACCCATTTTCTCGTACGTGTATGACCAACCACACAGCCTCAATTTTGTGTATACTGCTTTCTTTCTTCTCTACAAAATTAAGTAATTTACAAAGTGCAGGTGAAGTTTGTTTTCGGCGTGTTATTGAGCCCAGTAGGACACCTTTGTGAAATCTGAAAGAAAAGCACCACAACATTTGGGGACCGTGGACAAGACGGTACTCACGCGACGTGGTTGGATGCTTCTTCTCGACAGGCAGGTTGGGATTTCAACCTACATGTGAGGGGCTCACAGCAGAGATTGGTACATTCCTAAAAAGAACAAACAGAACAGTCCCTGAGTTTACTACAACAGTAAAAAAAAATTCACTCTTTAAGGTACCAAATTTTATTATTTGAGAATTTAATAGAATATATTATGATCATATTTAGCCCTGCTGTACCTCCAGGGGGATCATTTCTCCAACCAGATCCACCCTGTTCCTTTCCATTCCTTCTGAACTTTGTGTCCTTTTTTTTTCCTTTTGAGACATCTCTCTATGTAGTCCTGACTGTCCTAGAATTTCCTATGTAGCATAGGTTGGTCTTGAACTCACGGATTTGCCCTGCCTTTGCCTCCTAAGTGTTGCCACCAGGCCCAGCTTTCTTTTACTTTTAATAACCTGTATACTCCTGAGTGAGGGGCCATCTACTGCAGTGCAATCTAATGTGATGGGGGCAATCAATTGCTTTCTGATTGGACACAGGAGGAAACTCATGCCTGGTACGGGAAACCTGGTCCAGAATCCATGGCTGAGGAGTTTATAAGATCCAAGGCTAAAGCTACTATTGTTATCCTGCTAGATGGACAAAAATCAAACTTCCCTCTAAATTCTTATTTTTAGTGTGACTCTCAGACCTGATCAGAGAAGTTTCTCTTTTTAACGATATTCACTCTATTGTACCAACTCCAGTGGCCTTAACCAGGGAAAGTCAATGACTTGAGGAAATGCTGTGCTCAGGGAACACTGTCATTAAAGACCAAGAGGCAAAAAAATCACAAAGAATTTCCTCAAATAAATTTTGTCTGGGAGTACTGCACTTAAGTCTACTGAAAATTTCAAGGTTGAACCTTTCTGAACTATTCAAATGATGTTAAAATAGAGGAAAAGTTTCAATTAAAATTAAAATTTGTTTTTTACCATGCCTGGATAATAATGTTATTGAGATGTGTAATGATTACCTACATAGAATAAATTGGGGTCAACTCTTAAAAATATTTGACAAGTGACTAAGATAATAGTAAAATGACATCAAAGATAATATCAATGAATCATTACCAGTATCAAAAAGAAAATCTTAGACAATACAAAAGAAAATATGAAGATACTTCCAAATAAGTGATCAAATCCTGACACAACTACATTAAGAATCTGATACACAATTCAAACTTCTGCACAAATGTCCTGAGTCTCTGAAATCTAAGATGCTTTCTACATTGTCAAAGAGCTGTCAAAAAATAATGGCTAAACCACAAATTCACATGGATTCACCAATTATTAACCCTAAAATTAGGAATTTCCAAGTGTCTACAAGGAATGTGGCATGCTGTGGGCAACTACTCCTTCTTTACATTTGGCTTTGTGTGATCATGCCATGAACAGATGTTGGTGGGTTTTATCAGTGGGTGGTAGGGTGTGTGCATGCACACTTTTCATGGGGTAGTTAACTAAAATCAAAAGCAAAGCACCAAAGCACCAATTTCATCTCCCAAACAAATTTCTAAAGGAACACTGCTAAAAGAAAAGGGGTCTGGAGAGATAGCTCAGTGGCTAAGAGCACTTGCTGAACAGTCTTGAGGACGAGGGTCCAGATCTCAGCACCCGTGTTTGCCAGTTCAAAACTACCTATATCTCCAGTTCCAAGGGGTCTTATGCTCTCTCTTGGGTCTCCATGTTATGTGTATGCACATAAACTCTGTCTCTGTCTCTGTCTCTCTCTCTATCACACACACACACAATTAAAACATAAAATCATTTAAAGAAGAAAATGGAAAATTAATGTATATAACTTTTACCTGGTCATTCTGCTTTAAAATCTTGATAAACACAACTTTAAACATCATGTATTTTCATACCTCAGGTGATCCACAGTCGCAGTCTTCCCCTGTTTCCAGAACTTGGTTCCCACATGTCGGTTTTATGAAGATTTTAGGATTAGGTGCCTGCAGCAGACACCTTGCACCTCTAGAGGAAAGGAACCCTTTAAAAAGTGAGCGACTGGCAGTACTGAAATCCTTGGGGAATTTTGAACTGTAACAGAAAAAATAGAACAGCATTATGCACAGTACAGAAGCTTATGGGTGATAAATAAATAGAAGAATCTACTATATCTCACTGTAGGACCAAGTTCAGTGGAAACGCCAAATGTAGTCACTGTCTACAACATCTCTATGCTGCCTATGGTGGGTAGTGAAGTATGTATAATATTCTAATTGAACGTTTTCTCTTAGTACTCCAAGTTATAGCTAGAGTAATAAGACAACAAAAGAAGATTAAAGGGATACAAATTGGAAAGGAAGAAGTCAGACTTTTGCTATTTGCAGATGATATAATAGTATGCATTAAGTGACCCCAAAATTTCTACCAGGGAACTCCTACAGCAGATAAACACTTCAGTAATGTGGCAGATTACAAGATCAACTTAAAAAAAGATCAGTAGCCTTCCTATGAAGGCTAAAGGGCCTGAGAAAGAAATCAGAGAAACATCACCATTTACAATAGCCACAAACAACATAAAATATCTTGGGGTAACATTAACCAAAGAATTGAAAGACCTGTACAACCAGAACTTTAAGTCTTTGAAGAAAGAAATTGTGGAAAATATCAGAAAATGGAAAGATCTCCCATACTGTTGGATAGGTTGGATTAACACAGTAAAAGTGGCAATCCTACCAAAAGCAATCTACAGATTCAGTACAATCTCCATCAAAATACCAGCATAATTCTTTACAGACCTTGAAAGAACAATATTCAACTTCATATGGACAAAAACTCAGAATAGCCAAAACAGTCCTCCACAATAAAAGAACTTCTGAAAGCATTGGCATCCCTGACATAAAACTCTGTTATAGAGATACAGCAATAAAAACTGCTTGATATTGGCACAAAAACAAACAGGCGGACCAATGGAATCGAATTGAAAACCCTGGTATTAATCCACACACCTATGAACACTTGAATTTTGACAAAGAAACTAAAACTGCACAATGGAAAAAAGAAAGTCTTCAACAAATGGTACCAGTATAACTGAATGCCAACATGTAGAAGAATGCAAATAGATCCCTATCTATCTCTCTGCACAAAACTCAAGTCCAGATGGATCAAAGACCTCAACATAAATTGAGCCACA
>LOJH01068830.1:0-10051 GCA_001685095.1 Ellobius talpinus
CCATCCCTGGGTTGGTGGTCTTAGGTTCTATAATAAGGCAGGTTGGGCAAACCATGGCAAACAAGCCAGTAAGCAGCATCCCTCCACAGCTTCTGCATCAGCTCCTGCCCCAGGTTCCTGCCCTGCTGGAGTTTATTGCCCTGACTTCCTTCAATGATGAACAGAGATTTGTAAGCATAAGCCAAATAAACCCTTTCCTCCCCCAAGTTGCCTTCAGTCATTTTTTTTATCATAGCCATAGCAATCCTAAGCCACTGATCCTTAACACTAACCCATCACAGGGAGTGCTTTCTTACAGTTTCTCAGACTACTAGTGTCTGTTCAGAAAAGATCACATGGGTTCATCCTCTGTAATGTCTTTATTAACCCCCAGGACAGCCTTTACTGCCAATCATCAGCCAAGATGTCTTTTCCCAAGGCACAAATATTCAGCTAACTCCACCATTCAGTGAGGGGAGCTGAGGATTGGCTGTGAAGAATGAGTCCTGGAAGTCATAGAAGTCACGGAGGAACAATGCACCAGCTATAATCCCAGGCTGCATTCTTTTTTTAATGCCGTTGTCCTAGTCAGGGAGAAGCTAAGGCCCAGGGGTCTTCCCAAGGTTGGGTGTCTAGAAGGGAAAGTTCTAGTCTTTAAATTGGGCTGGGAGAGTTCTCTGTGGAGCTTTGGTGAGGTGAGAGACCCACCCACAGTCATGCAGGAAGTGAGCAGGACAGACGCAAATGATTCGTGGAGCAGGACAATGGGAATCTCTGTAAGGAGTGACCTTGGGCCCTTCCTGGTAATTCTGAATCTGGGGACATAACACATCTGGGGGATTTTGCATTAAGGTGATCCCAATCTAACAGCAGCTCCCGTAAAGGTCATAAGAAAATTCTTTGATTTCAAACAATTTCCTCCAATAAATTCTCTTACCATGACAGTACAGAGTTAAATATAAAAAAGCACAAAAGGGGAGAGGGGTCACGAACAGAAAGAATAACAGCTGCACATTAAATCAGATTTAGATTCAAATGGTCAGACACAGCTATTATATTGTTTTGTTTTTTTTTAAAAAGGTATCAAGTAAGAACAAGTTTGAAGACAAGAGTGAAAAACAATGAGCTAGCTCTAAAGTGTTCCACCCAGAAACATTGCAAAGGAACTCACCAAGATGACTTCCCAACGAAAACTGCCGTAACTAACCTTTAAAACTCAGGAGGCTAGATTGATCGCATAGCAGCCGCACATGACCGACAATAAGAGGCAGGTGAGATGTATCAGAAGCTGAAGGGGCTTCCACGTAAGCTTGGGAACTTGAGTTTGACGCCTGGAACCCGTGTAAAGAAGGAAGGAGAGTGAACCCAGTCCGTGATGTTGTTTTCTGGCCTCTGCTCGCCTGTTAGCAAATATAATCTAAAGGTTATCAGCGTGACAACAGAGGAAAGACTTAGGAAATATTGGAGGAGATATATTAGGAGGACTTTCCATACCTGATAAAAATCACTAATGCACGGATTCAGGAAAACCACACCTAATTACTTAAAGAAATAGAGTCCTAGATAAATAACATTCAATCCACAGAACAGGAGAAGATGTTAGGAAAGGAGAAAGAAAAGCAGGGAGACAAGGGGTGAAAAGGAGGGTAGGCGGGAAAACACATTTAAGCTCTAAACAATTGACAGCAAAGCAGAAAAAAATAGTTCTTCCTAAACAAGAAAGAAACACTGCAAAAAATAGCATATGTAAAATTTAGCTGGAAACACAGTGGTCAAAGCAGGTAGGTCCAGTACCCCGGCACTCATGTGAGTGAAACAGCAGAACAGATGACCTGAAGCATTCAGTACTAGCCTGGGGGAAGGGATAGGAGCTGTACAAAAAGAAGCAAGTGTGCTGGGCATGGCAGCTCATCCCTGTAATCCCAGCATTCAGGAAGCTGAAGCAGGAAGAGTGCCATCTAGTGCCAACAATAACAGAAGGAAATACACTAAAGACTGAATAAAAACATCCGGCCAAATATTTCTGTCTAGTTCAGTTTCCATTGCTGTGATCAAACACTGAACAAAATCGACTAGGGAAGAAAAAACAGTTATTTCATGTTACAGGTGACAGTCTGTTACTGGGGAGCCAAGGCAGGAACATGGAGCCGTGAACTCAGGCAGAGACCATGAAGGAGGACTGGCTTGCTTCTCTCCTCGGTCAGCTATCTTATACATATATTAATATATCATATATCAACACCATCTGCCCGAAGTTGGTACTGTTAACAGTGAGCTAGGCTGTAGCTGGCATTTTCTTTGCACCAACCAACTCCCAAATAAAGATATGGAGACTTATTAATAATTATGTCCCACTAGCTCTCTGAACTTAACCTGTTTCTAGTCATCTACGTTTTGCCTAAGGGCTTTTACCTTTCATTCTGTACGTCCTACTTTCCTGCTTCCTCTCTGTCTGTCTGTCTGGCCCCTGGCATCTCCCTAACATTTCTTTTTCTTTCTTCTTTTCTTTCTTTCCCGAGTCTAAGTTCCTCCTCCTCCTTTCTCTCCCTGCATGTAAGTACCACCTATACCTCCTCCCTTGCTATTGGTCCTTCAGTTTTTATTAGACCACTCGGTTGCTTTAGGCAGGCAAGGTAAAGCAACATCACATCTTTGCATAAACAAATGCAACACGTCTTTGCATAAACAAACGCAACACGTCTTTGCATAAACAAACGCAACACGTCTTTGCATAAACAAACGCAACACGTCTGCATAAACAAATGCAACACGTCTTTGCATAAACAAATGCAACACGTCTTTGCATGGTTAAACAAATTTTCCACAACACTAAGTCATCCCCCACCAATGAGAATCAAGACAATGTTCTTCAGACATGTCAAGTTGAAAAAAAAACTAATCAGCACAACTTGAAAAGTGAGATGAAACAGATTCTCAAAGGTCAAGAGGATGGTAGCAGGGGCATCACCTGGCTTCTGGTTAGAAATACAAACTCCCCACACCCCAGCCTAAGTGCTGATCAGAAGCTCTGGGAATGGAGTCTGGGCACTAACCGAACTTCCCAGGAGTTCTGATCTCTCTGGAATTCTCGGATATGCAAGCATCCTCCAATACGCTACCAACAATTTCTACTGATGTGAACGGATAGCTGGTTTCAATGCTTTTAGGAAAATTGTTATTATTAATAGATGGTCACTACTGAAGAGAGAAAAAGGTTAATTTTATTTTCAATTTACTGTTTGTTGACTGACCAGACATTACAGAAATGCTATGGGAGATTCCTTAGTTGATTCTTCCAGAAAGCATGTGGATCTGGTCTTCCCAGTTCCCTGTTTTTCTGCCTTCCACAAAATAGGTTGCTTAGTCCACCTAGGGAAGATAATCTGAAAGACCACATAAGTTATTCACTTCCTTCATGTGGTTTCCAACATGGATCAGAAGGTGTATTTAAATGATGCCATATTGATGCCTCTGATACTGACAGCAAATGTCAACCAGGGTTCTGGAAGAATACAGAAGTCATTCAGTGGATTCATAAATGCAGTGGATTTCATTAGGTCCCAAAGTAGCAGGGGCCAAGTGGCAGCCCTGAACTGTCAAAGGCAAGGTGATGATAGTTATGGTAATGGGCAGCACAGGCAAGGCCCACTGTCCGTGACACATTTCTTCCAATGATACCACACCTTCTCCAACAAAGCCACACCCCCTAATCCTCCCCTTCCTTCTCAAGTAACACCACTCTCTGAGGACTAAGCCTTCAAATATATGAGCCATTCTGACTTAAACTACCACAGATATGTTTCTTCTTTTTCCCTCGAAGCATAAGAAAAAGTATATTTTTTTTTTGTTTTTTGTGTTTTGATACAGGGTCTCGCTCTGTGATCTTGGTTGGCCTGGAACTTGCTATCTTGACCAGGCTAGCCTTGAACTCACAGAGATCTACCTAACCCTGCCTCCTGAGTGCTTACAAAAGTACTTTTAAAAAGAGATTTCAATAACATAAATGAAAGTCATGTGTTCTTAAATTTCATCAATGTAGCTTTTTGTTACTGGTATGAAACTGAGGTTATACATGAAATAGCAAACACCAGCCCAGAATCTGTGCTGAGACACTGCAGGTTATTTCACACAGCCGTGAGGCAGACATTCCTTCTTTGTACTTTATGGACTGCTTGCTCTGTCATTACGAAGGGACACCATTCAGCTCTGAATCTCACTGTGATCCTACAATTACTCTTTTAGACTAGGACTGTTTGGTTTGCCAGACCTTTAAAAGAAACTCCAAAGTACACTGCAGAAACACTTCGTGAGTCTAACATAACTCACAATCAAAGCTGTGCGAATGAATCACGAAATTGCCTCCCCGCCTCCTGTTTGTTGTGCTGGGCCTTGTTCACCTAGCTGCCACCTGGCAAGGCACGTCTACTGCACAAGATGACAGATCTCCAGCAAAAGCCCGGATAAACACACACACAGTAGTCAGCTCCAGTTCTAAACAACCAGAAAACGAACTTTAGAGCGTTTGTCCCAAACATGAATCTCCTCCCAGAATTGTGGTTGATGATTATGAATCAGACAGACAGGTAAGGCAGTCCGACAATAATGATCTGGAGCCGTGAGTCAGTTGGTGAAGTCAGATTAAAGGCACAAAGAAAGTCTTCCTCATCAACAGGCAGGCAACTGCTGGGAAGAAAAATATGTTCCCTGCTTGAAATTAACTGCCACACATTCCCAACCTACACAACGCTCTCACAAAGGACATCCAAATCTGTCCTTGTTTCTAACGTGTGTTATGACAGGAGGCGACAGTTTATCAAAGAACTATAATTGCCACCTAAACATCTAGCATTTTGTCAACTGTAAGTGTGTTTAGTGAAAGCATTTATTTAACTTAAAATACAACCATTTTCCTTGCCTTCCGAAATGACTGCCTGGATTTCTTTTCTCCTTAGCAGATCAAGTTGCATCAGAACTGTCTTTGAATTATTTATGTTAGAATTGTGAAGGGGGAAGAAACAACAAGTCAAGCAAGAGACAATGACACAGGAAATACGTATATTCTGGTTATTGATTCAAAAGACCCTCAAAAGGCAACAGTTGTCACAGATGTGCAGAGGTGATATACAAGCACTCTGTTTCGGGAAGGAGAAAGATACGGCCCTTTTCCCCCTTCATCATTCTCTTTGAATGATAAGCAAACTCGAAGAAGTAATACCTCAACAGACAGAGTGTGTTATCCAATATGTATTATCACTACATGAAACTTTCTCCTGAAGCAGTCAATCATAACTAGGTTGCTGTGTCTCTCAAGCCATGGAACAAGGAGAACAATGTGAAACCCCTGGATGATCTAGCCGAGTTAGAAAAATGTCAGAATAACCATCTATGACATCACAATATATGATATAATGATCTATGGCATCAGTGGTTCATTTCTTGCTGGAAATGAACCTCAGACATTAATTCAGCAACAAGACCTTTGGGCTCATATTTGTTCTTTGTTGTAACTACTTGGTAAGTAAGAAAACTTCATACAAGCATTTCTGTACACTTTCCCCCATCATTCTAATAAACTGGGGGATGGGGAGAAGCAGGGGCCTAAAGTGATGGAGCAGTCAAATCTATACTTGGAAATCTAGGAAGCCCACATCCTGTATGCACTAGTCGGTTCATCGTGGTTAGCTTGTTTCTTGGTCCTGGGTTCTCTAGCTGTGAACTGTGATATAAAATGATTGAATGGTCTCTGAGGCCATTTCCATCTTTAACATATTATGGTTCTGGACAAATCACTAGAATTATGAGGTATAGCAACAGCCAGATCTTGGAACAAAAATAACAGCAATACAAAAATGGCTTCTACTTAACACCTCAAGAATAATACAACCAGCTCTGAGTTTTAAATGTTTACATTAGCATTCAGTCCTATTTAGGTAATATTAAATCTATTTAAAAATCTGTTTTGTTTTTCATTAAAAACTGAAAATATGTGTCATACTGAGACACTAAAAGAAAAATCAATTTAATTGAAGCTGCAAGTGCTTTTTAGTGCCTCTAAATTAAGCTACAGGATTTTCTGTACAAATCACTGTATGTAGCTCATTTGGGATGAATTCCATGGCACAGGTGTTCCTGTTGGATTTGTTTCTAAGGAAAGAACATGAATGAAGATTTGTGAACAGAAAGTAGTTGGCATGCATTGTCGATCACAAAGAACATGAACCAAAGAGGAAAAAAAGGCGTTTTCATGTCAAGGGACATGCTGACATCATTAACATGCTATTTTGAGGTAACATTTTAACAAGGGCATTGTTAGTTGTTTTCATGACTCTAAAATAATATCTCATTAAATATATAAAAATAAAACTTCGTAGCCAAGTAAAATGTTTCTCAGACCCTGCTGTAAATAATAAAGGATTTGATACTTACTTCCGACCCCTTGCTGGGTCCCAGACTCTGTTTCTTCAAGCATCTAGGTTGGCTGCTCTTTGCAGCTCATCATCTTAAGCCCCACAGAACGGTCCAAGCCTTACACATTGTGACAAGATGTTGCCATCTATAAACATTCTGAGCTACATTCCCAGGTACACCAGTACATGTGGCCTGTGGGCTGCAGATTTCGATACATCTGCAAAGGTAAAACAACTGACACATGAGAGTCTCCCATGGAATATTTATTTATTTAACACATCAACCCCCCCATCATTATAGATCTTTGGAGGTACATCCAAATCCCCCAGAATGCATTTCCATTTATACAGTTTTGCCTTTTTGCTTTGTTGAAGAAGTGGACTAAACATTTTGCACATACCTCCTCCAGCCTGAAGCTTTCCATTTAAACTCGTTTAAGAACTTTGATTTGTATTTTAGTGTATTCAAATTTAAACATTCCCTAAAAATTAATAACAATTGGCCAAGCAGTTGCCCATGCCTTTAATTCAAGCACTCAGGAATCAGAGGCAGTCTATCTCTGAGTTTGAGACCATTTCTGATCTACAGGACTAAATTCCAGGACAATCACAGATGTATCCAGAGAAACCCCTTTCTGGGAAAAACCAAACAAGAAAATAATAATAATATAGGAAAATTCCCATGGAGTACAAAGCCTTCTTAATTTGAAAGTGTGCATTAGGTGTCAGTCAAGCCTTTTGTTTTGTTTTTTTCAAAAGACTTAAGGTCAGATCAGCACAACCGTTATCAAAGGGAGAGTAAAAGTTTTGTAACCACTGGCTGTGCATTGACCGGAAGCTGTTAGGGTCTGTGGTCCAAGTTCTGTTCCAAGGCGGCAGAGCCTGGACCAGTTGAATCTAGGATCTCTGGCCAAAATGCCGAACATTAAAATCTTCAGCAGCAGCTCCCACCAGGACTTATCCCAGAAGATTACTGAGCGCCTGGGCCTGGAACTCACTCAGTAAGGTAGTAACTAAGAAATTCAGCAACCAGGAGACCTGCGTGGAGATTGGGGAGAGTGTGCGCGGAGAGGATGTCTACATCATTCAGAGCGGTTGCGGCGAAATCAACGACAGTCTAATGGAACTTTTGATCATGATTAATGCTTGCAAGATCGCTTCAGCCAGCCGGGTGACTGCAGTCATTCCGTGCTTCCCTTATGCCCGTCAGGATAAAAAGGATAAGAGTCGGGCTCCCATCTCTGCGAAGCTCGTAGCAAATATGCTGTCTATAGCAGGTGCCGATCACATCATCACCATGGACCTACACGCTTCTCAGATCCAGGGCTTTTTTGACATCCCCGTAGACAATCTGTATGCAGAGCCAGATGTCCTGAAGTGGATACGGGAGAATATCTCTGAATGGAGGAACTGTACGATTGTCTCTACTGATGCTGGCGGGGCAAAGAGGGTCACTTCCATCGCAGACCATTTGAATGTGGATTTTGCCTTGATTCACAAAGAACGGAAGAAAGCCAATGAAGTGGACCGCATGGTTCTCGTGGGTGACGTGAAGGATTGCGTGGCTATCCTAGTGGATGACATGGGTGACATTTGTGGCACAATCTGCCACGCGGCTGACAAACTTCTCTCAGCAGGAGCCACCAGAGTTTATGCCATCTTGACTCACAGGATCTTCTCTGGCCCTGCCATTGTGCCCATCAACGGTGCATGCTTTGAAGCCGTGGTGGTCACTAATACCATACCTCAGGAGGACAAGATGAAAGAATGCACCAAAATCCAGGTGATTGATATCTCCATGATTCTTGCAGAAGCCATCCGGAGAACCCATAACGGAGAATCTGTTTCCTACCTGTTCAGTAATGTTCCCTTGTAGTAAAATGACATAGATTTTTACATACAATGAGATAAAATAAAAGTAAATCCTGTTCATTACTTTGCCTCTGTATTTGATGAAATGTTCAATAGGAGACTGAGTGGAGTCCACTGTCGCCTCAAGAGACAGCGGATTGTGGGGGTTTCCCAGCTTGGTTCATTCTGGCTTCTTTGACTGCAAACTTTGACGCTTTCACAAACTCCATTCCTGCAAGGTTTCTCATCTCCCAACATATTAACAAACAACATGAGGACAAATCAGTCGCAAAGCCACTTGATCTATCAAACACAGTCACATGCTGCATGTTCACCAGAATCTACTGCAAGTTCCTGAACGCTGGGCATTCCCAGCCATGCTCCTGGAAGGCAAGAGCAGCTCCCAGTTGAAGCCGGGGTTGGCTTAAATCATCGAATGTACACAGTAGAGCCTCCTCTCCCTTTAGCTTTCCACCCAGGCATCCTCTTCCTGGGCAAATCTGCAGTTGGGTCCAACTGTTTATACTTGTGGAAAGCAATGTCTCTGATAGGTAGTGGGTAATATTTACAGTAGGTGTTCTGCCGTAGCCACCTACCACCACCTACCACCACCTACCACCACCTACCACCACCTACCACCACCACGGCAGAGTTTAGGTGGCACGCAGTGCCTTCTGGGTTGTTTCAACATTTATGCTACACCTTGGCCTCCCCCAAGACCTTGGTTTTCCATTTTGAGACGATGCTCTCATGTCGTTTAAGGAAAGTCAGTTTAGTGTCTGGGTCTGGATGAAAGTGCGTGGCTCTGAAGATTGTGTTTAATTTCTCATGTCCAAGAAAACAGAGAAAAGCCCCCAAGGAATTCTAAAGGCTGGAACAGGAACAAGATAGATGGAAAGCAGCAGTAACCAAACGGCTGCTTGGTTCTCTTGTGAACTGCCAGGTAATAAGCAAGATGGAATAATATCTTATTTCTGAAGAAACAGTTTAAGCCCAACTTCCTGTGTTCATTCTGATTTGAAGGCAGTATTAAGGCAAATCTTTTTTAGTATTAAAAGATTAAGAAACTTTACCATTATGGCTCCTTCCGAAAAGTATTGCTGGAAGTTACTGAACTCTCAGCATTTGGGAAGCTGAGGCAGGAGGATGGAGAGTTCAAGGTCTGCGACATAGTGAGTTTCAGGTCAGAGAGTCTGGGATACATAGTGAGAGCCTATCCCACACACGTTCACATACACTATGTTTATCTACAGCCTAAAGTAACAGTAGGATAAGCCCCCATGTAAACTCACAAAACATTTGCTAGCAGATACAGGCAATGCCTGAAATGAGTGTACCAGAAACCTGAATAGGAAGAACAAAATTGCACTGACAAGCATCTTCAAATGATCTACTTGTCATAAGCCCAATTAAGATCCTTATAGGAACTTTTTAATGAAGCAGACCTGACAGGCTTTTCTCAAAGTTCATCTGGAAGAATTCATCAAGGACTTTTTGAGAGTGTGTTGTGTTACAGTATATTAAAACATAAAGCCATAGGAGTACAAACAGGAGCGTACACACAATACTGCAGAATTTAGATTCTCGAGACAGACCCGTGCATTCTTGCAGGAATTCCATACACATGTCCCCATTTAATGGTGCAATTGGCCATGATACCAGAAGGAAGCACATAACTGTATTATCCTTAGGACACTCGTTCTCACGAGCTCCTGTGGAGGTATTTTTCCAATCTCCTGCCTTGGCATCCACCCTTGCTGTCTACATCAGTTCTCTGAAGTGGATGAGCCTTTTGGCGTATTCTCAGTGGACAT
>LOJH01068831.1:0-10589 GCA_001685095.1 Ellobius talpinus
GGGGAGGATGGGGAGGGAATTGTGAGGAGGGGAGGAGGTGGAAATTTTTTAATAGTAATAAAAAAATAAAAAATAAAAATAAAAAATAAAAAAAATGTCAGTCACAGGCATGAAATCATGTGAGACTCCGGGACTGCATGAGAAGGGCATGGGGAACATCTTCATGGTCGGTCAGTGCAGCACCTCTCTGTCTATTTACTATCTCGTGCACTTTTTGTCTCTCTGTCTCTCATCGTACTGCTCGTGACATAGCAAGTTAATCCTAGCCACTCATCTGGGTTTTAACTATGGTAAGAATTTCACTGTGCCTTTCGGTGTTTGCTCCAGACACTGTACTGCTGGCCTGTTTCCATATATTGCTACCCCTGTCCCCTCTCTTCCAGCCAGAAGTCTGCAGATCTCTAGCTTGCTTACTGACAGAAAGAGCTCTGAATACCTCGTGCCCTGAAAGCAATAACATCTTAGATGAGCCTTGTGTGGCCACAGTAACAGTTGGGCCGTATATTTAAGTTTTATCATTATGAAGCAATGAAAGTGCCTGTCTTGGATGGATTCTTAAAGAATAAACGAGAAAAATGGCTGCAAACTTTAGCACAATGGCTAGCATTTCTCAAGTGTTAAGCAAATATTTGCCTTTTCCTGCCTGGCCATCAGCACTCAGTTATCCTGAGTCCATGGTAGTGCTAAGCATCAGCTGAACTTGCCTTGCTTCTCGTAATGACCATGCCAGTGCTCACTGCATGGGACTCATGCCAGAAACTACAAATCCTAACACCAATCTTTAAGGTACAACCACCTGCAGAAGTCTAATGTTTTGGATGAGTTTCCACTAACTTGCATCTCTTATTTTTGAACCAAGGTATTGCAGAGCTTGGGAGTGAAGAANTATAAGAGGCCACGCCCAAGTGAGTGAGTAACTTAAAGGCTACTGGCAGTAGGAATTCCTACAGCATGGGAGATTCCTCCCTGGGTAAAAGCACAAGCCGCTCTGGCCTGAGAGCCTGAATTTCATCCCTGGAACCCATGTGAAAAGCTGGACACCATGGAACACATCTGTGACTACAGCAGTGCCATGACAAGAAGGGAGGTGGACAGGAGGATCAGCCTAGAGTTCCCAGGCCAGTCACTGGAACCCATGGCACAGCCACAGACGCAAGAAACACTCAAGCTCCAGACTCCTGTCTCCACTCACCTCTGTAAATATGGCAAAGCGTACTAGTGTTCTCTCTCTCTCTCTCTCTCTCTCTCTCTCACACACACACACACACTTTTTTAAAAGGTATCTCTATGTATATACCTTGTTTCAACTACTCTAACATTTATAAGAGTAAAAATGACAAAAATCCTCCTCCCCTGATGATGAGTTTTACATATGTGTTTTTTAACTTATTCTTTTCTTATTTGAGGGTTTTCACAATTTTTACACATTTCACATGTAATCCTGTACTAATATGAAATTTTCAAATATTTTCTATTAACCTTTGTCTTTGATATACTATTTTATATTTTTATTTTATTCTGAACATTTTAAATTTATTTTTGTACTTACATATCTTATTATTCTATTTATATTATTTATTTTATATTTATATTTTATATAATATTTTTTAAACTTAATTATTGACTTTTTGGTAGTTTCACATCATGCACCCCAGTTCAGTTCACCTCCCAATCCTCCCATACCCTCCCCTCATCCCTGCCTTGCCCAATCCAACATAAGGAAACAGATCAAAGTAAGCAAGCAAATGAACAAAGAAAATCAAAATCAAAAACAAAACAAAAACTGCAACAACAGAAAAATATCTTTGCTTCTCCTTCTTTCCTGCTTCTCCAATACCTCTTCATCCGTCCTGGCGGCACTGGAGGCTTTAGTGTGCCATATAGTATACGTCTTTGTCCTATCAAGTTTACTGTCAAATGTTCATCGCAGTGAGTCTCTGGCCTTTTTCAAGACCTCTGGTTTCTGGTACACCACCGTCACTGGATCCTCACTGGAACTCCTCTGGGATATCCTGTAGCTGTCACTAATCTTGGAGATCTTATGGGTATTGTTCCACAGGACCAGTCCCTTCACCAGCTCCAGCAGGTCCTAGACTGGGTAGGTGCTAGGGTGGGTCAACCCAAGGCCTGGCTGTGGGCAAGGATAGTAACCTAGCTGGGTAGTTCAGGTCCCTGGAGTCACCCACTTCAGGCAAGGGGGTGAAGTCAGCTCCCCTACATGCATGCCCTCAGGGTCAGTTCACTCTGTCCTGTGGCAAGAGTTGGGAACTGTCTCTCCAGCAATGCAGGGGCCAGCTATCTCTAGTGTTCAGTACGAGGCAAGCCCAGCTTTCCCAGGGCCAGCAAAGGGCGTGGCCAGCTCAGCAGGGCTCTGATTTCATCTCCCATGGTTCCTAGGGCTTCTTGAGGTGGCACAGGCCACAGACATCCACTTCCATCTGTAGCTAGACCACGGAACCAGATCTGTTGCAGTTTGGGACTGGTAGACATCCTGGCTCTGCACGAAGGGACTGGCCACTCTTGTGAGAACGGATACAGTGCTAACTCTGGGCCTCTATGCCACCTTTGGTGGCAATACAGTACTCAAATTTCGGCACAGACCCCAGGTACAATAGAACCGTAGACCCCGACATGGTTTTCGACAGTCACTAGGTCTGGATGTCACCACTTCTGAAGTGGCAGTATGAGACACCAACATGGGCCCTCGGTCTCAGGTGTCTGCAAGGCCTTCAATGGTACCAGGTACATCGGACATTGGCACAGGTCCTGTCTGCAGGAGGGCCATGGACCCTAACCCTCAGCTGCAGCTCTGGCTCAGACTTCACCATGACATTAAGTAGCAGCACAGGCCACTCAGATCTGGATTTATCCTCGCCCTCAGACACCAACCTGGACTCAGGTGGCTGGTCTGACCCTGGGCATCCTCACGGCGCTCGTTGCAACAAGAACCCCCATATGTCAAACCAGGCCCTGGCTGCTACAGGGCCATGGACCCAGATATGGCCCTCAGCAACAACGTAGGCCCGGATGATACCATGACCCTGGGTGACAGCAGTCCAGCCATATCTGTAGCCTCTGCTGTGCCGTAGCCTTCAGACTCAACCAAGTCGCAGGCTTTGGCCCAGCTCCCAGGCCTCTCTAGAGGCAACCTGGGCTACAGACTTCAAGACAGACCCTGGATGCTGCTGGGACATGGACCCAGACATGGGCCTCATTCAGCAGTTTGATCTGGTCAACATCTTAGATCCTAGTGGTAACCCTGGCAACTCAGATCAGGAGAGCTCCGGTAGCAGCATGGCCCAGGGACACCAACAAGACCACAGGTTGTGGCCCAGACCCCAGGCTTCATGTGACATGAGCATCAACATAGACCTCGCTTGTGGTTGGACCACAGACCCAGATGTGGTCCTTGGCAGCAGCTTTAGCCTGGCTGTCACTATAGTCCCAGGTGGCAGCTAAGGTTGCCCTGGTAGGGGCCCAGTGACAGTGTGGGTCGTGGACTCAAACACTGAGAAACTGGCACAGGACATAGCCCTCGATGGCAGCAGGAGCCATGGGTATCAACAGAGACCCTGACTACTGTAGGATCAGGGACCACAAAATGGCCCTTGGCAGCAGCCCTTCCAGGACATCATAATCATGGCACCAGGTGGCAAGCAGACCTACCCTTCAGCCTACTCCTCACTGCCCTCACGGTGAATCCAAGTGGCAAGCAGGCCTCCAACTTCTGCCCACTCCTCGCCGTACTCATTTCTTCCTAACTGCATCTTTCTATAGCGCATGACTCCTTCCGTTCTTCCATCTCTTCCAATTTTCCACCACATACTTCCTTACTGAAATAAGTTCCACATGCCAAGTATCACAAGGAGCTGGGCAGGTCCCTGGCTGTCTTCCCACCAGCTGGGGCCTGGACGACCCAGGGTAGCTAGCTATCTTTCTACTGGCTGGAGTCTTGGGGTTCCTGGCCAGCTAACCACCATCTGAGCAGTTAAGCATTAGGAGGCAGTAGCTTATATAATATTTGTATTATTTTGTTGATTTGTTATATTATTTTGTCTTTATTATTTTTTTATTCTGCAAAGTTTATAGTTTGTCAGTATTTTGTTTTATGACTCATATTTCTAGTTTTCATATTTTTATTTGTATACCACAGCATAAGCTATGTGATATATATAGTCATAAGGGTACAAAGGAGGGAGCTATAATGATTTTGAAATATTTTCTAACAATCTTTCAATAAGATATTAATGGCTCCTGAATTATCACCATATTGAAAATATTGTCACTATCCCAAGGTTTGCCTTGTGTTTATTTTTATTATATACTTATATTGTTATATAAATTATCATATAAATATTATATTAACATATCATATGCTTATATTATTATATATGTTTAGGACATGTATTTGTCTGTGATCAGAAACCCTAAGTCAAGTCATAATGACATCAGTTGACAGTAACATACCTTAGCTCTCTCATTTGTCACGGTCCCTGTTGTTTTCTCTTAGACCAACCATGTTTCCCCATATCCACAGGACCTTCTTTAAAGTTCTATGTGCCCTTTGGGTATTAGATGTTTTCTTTGTGGCTTCCTGCAGGACAGCTCTCTATGCTTTTTACTTATGGCTATGGTCATGAGCCATACATAGATCTTGGGTTCTCCTCTCCTTGAATTTCCTTCTGGTGTGCTGAAGATATTATCTCTGATTAGCAGGTACACACGTGACACCTGTACTTATGTATATTTTCAACATATGACTTGATTAGAGTTCTAGGGATAGAGTATCATCGTTTTCATGGTCAGTGCTCAGCATGTCATAGCTGATCAACATTTGATGAGAGAAAGAATTAATTTTTGAATCTTGGACCACAGCAGAAGGAGAGAAAACTGTTAATTCTATTCTTGTGTGTATCTGTTCCTACATAAACACTGTGATCAAGGGTGTACAGATTGCTTTGAGATTAAAGGAAGCCTCGCTGGAGCTAGAAGGGATTCTAGTTTTTTCCACAAATAAAATATGTTCTCTTTTTCCTTTAGTTGTAGATAAGCAAACGGCTTTACTGAAAATACTGACATTGTAGGGCGTCTCTCTTACAACGCCAGCAGGTATTTACCACGTGGTAAAGAAAAAGCCTGTTTTCTAGGCCTCAGTCTCCCTCATGTACCAGGTGATGCCAACAATGGGTATAATTTGCTGCGATGTCTACAGTGTGGTCTGTTCTCCCCCTCTGATGGCTACTGAGGAAGTCTTCCACTGGGATACTGGTCCCAGCCTGCTGGGTGCTCTGTTGCGAGGCTTTCCAGAGGGCACAGAGACATCATAGGCTCCAGCGGGATGACCTGGTTTCTTTTATAACTAAATCAGTACTAAAGAGATCTGAATGATAGATAACAGCTTATCAATAATTGAAAGGAGAATCTCCAAGATGTCCCATTATCTGAATAATGAATGCCCACTTGGGTTTTGTAATTCCTTAATAAAACTGACTGATTGATTTGCTTAATTAATTCCTCCTTTGACAGGCTTATTGCTTTCTTTGGAGACAGGGATAGGCAAAAAAGAAAAACAAAGATAATTCAAGCCAAGAGGAAAATTTAAAATCTTCATAACTTTAACCCCTAAGTATTATTGAACCAAGATCTCTAGTCAACCTTATCCCAAGCCAACTTCTCCACAGAGACCCCCACACACACCTGTCAACAGACACCGCATGTCACCTGTGTGTGTTTGTCACTGAGGCTGATGAAGCACTCTGCTATGCCATGAGATCAGAGCCACATCTGTGATGATAAACTCAGCACAACAGTAGACACTTTTGAATGGATTGATCTGTATGAATGGTTAAAGGCAGCTTCCATCTAAAACAACAAACTCTGGGTGAGTCAGTGGCTTCTCCTTTGGCACCAAGGAGCACAGGGATCTGCAGCCAGGAAGCATCCCCTTTGGCTTTAGAGGAACTCACTGTGATCAGGCCCTGTCTGCAACTAGAATTTCATCCAATTGCAGCCAACTGCCACCATTTCTGTGACTGTCAGTATCTCCCAGGGAGAGAGCATATGGCCAAAAGCCAAGCAACAGCAGAAGATGCACAGAAATAAGGAATGTGGGTTGAGTGCAGGCCAGACAGACAACAATGAGTTAAACGATAGAATTAAAATACTGTATGTTGGATGATGAGAAACACAGGCATTTTAACCCTACCTCTCTCATTCATTGTTTGTACTGACAAAGATTCAATACTGGAAAGCTTATGAAATGATCTTTATGATAAATTATTCAGTTGGAAGGAAAGGAAAACTAACCTTAGTGGTAAGCATTCCAAAGACAAGCTAACATTTTATTTTGGTTGAAAAGCTAGGATTCATACAAGTTTCAGAACTAGGTTCTATATCAGTCATTTATTTTCCACACCAGTGGTTTCTGTGGATTTCTTTGGATGCAGCTAGGGGCCATTGGTCATGGTGTAAGCACTGTAATCCAGAAGCTCTAAGGTCAGTCATAGGAAGACCAAGAGTGAAATCATGTAAACTCTTATTACTTTATATTATTATTTACAATCTTGTATAATAATATATATTATATATATTATTAATATATATTATATATAATACATATAATTATATATATTATTAATACATATTATGTAATAATATATATTAATAATATATTAATAATATATATAATATATATAATAATATAATGCTGGATTCATATCCCTCTTTCTTGTTATTATCCAAATGACCATTGGTTTGTCTCAGACTAACAGATAATTCTCTACTGGGTGATTGGAGGCTTGGCTGCACCCCAGCTCTGAAGATGGTATAATCAGAACGATCCAGCAGTTATGCGCCTCATTTTGTGTGGAAGCAGACCCACCACTTTTCCTTGGTATAACACAAATCTAATTGGTCTTAATAATAAAAACTTAGAGTCAGATATTACTAGGGGGTAAAAGCCGAAAGATCAGAGAAGCAGAGCAGCCAGTCACTAGTTCTTACCTCTATGAAATCCTCAGAACCAAGGGGGCAAGATCCTGCTCCTATGAATCCTCAGATTGAATGCCTTAAGCTCCTGTCTTCTCCTGCCTTATATTCCTCTCTCCACCCAGCCATATCCCTTCCTGTGTCCACCTTTTTACTGCTGGAATTAAAAGCCTGTGACTACCAAGTACTGGGATTAAAGGTTTGTGCCATCACTGTCTGACTCTGTCTCTCTTTTAGACTAGATTAATCTCATGTAGGCCAGGGAGGCTTGAACTCAGAGATCCGCCTGACCCTGCCTCCCTGTTCTGGGATTACAGGTGTGTGTCACCACAGCTGGCCTCTGTGACTAACTAGTGGCTAGCTCCTCACTCTGATCTTCAGGTAAACTTTGTTAGGTCACAACAAAATATCACCACTGCTCATATCATTTCTTTCCCAATTTACCTTACTAGAGCAAAATCAGAAAGACCTCCTTAGCTGGATGGCAGCAGTCACCCATTATGTGGGCTCCATGCTTGTTTCACTACATTAGTTCTGAGTTTGTAATGTCTAAGCCCAGGAAGCTCTGTGATGTAGAATATACTTTGTGGCCTCACAATTATAGGACAAGGCCGATGTGGGCTTCCCCTCTGTATGGTGTGAATATGTTTTATTGCCACTGGGTAATAAAGAAGCTGCTTTCAGCCAATGGCTTAACAGATTATTGGGAGAGAGAGAGAGAGAGAGAGAGAGAGAGAGAGAGAGTAGGTGGAGTCAAAGAGATGCCTTGTAGCCGCTGGAGGAGAAAGATGCAAGCTGCCAATAGGAACCTTGACGGTAAACTACGAGCCTTGTGGTAAAATATAAAATAATAGAATTGGGTTAATTTAAGACATAAGAGTTAGCTAGCAATACACTTAAGTGATTGTCCAAGCAGTGTTTTAATTAATATAGTTTCTGTGTGATTATTTCAGATCTGGGTAACTGGAAACAAATGAACACCCTCGGGTCTGGGCGGACAGGAACCAACAAGCAGCCCCCAGTACACAAGGCCCTGTTTCTTCAGCTACAAATAACACTTCTGTAACTCAACCAAATTCCACCATGGCTGCACAGTCTTTCTCAAATAAGAATCTACATATTTGTGAAGTTTTTCCTATTTATGGAACTATTCATCATTGTTCAGGGTACTGAGTAATTATGGACAACATGCGTTCATGACATGCTTGGACCTACGCATTAAACAGGGTAAAAGTGCTCTTGTCATATTCTTAACTGCCTGTGTGTTTCTTGCATACCCAACATGAGAAGCCTTATAACTTTTCTCCTTCTGCAGGCAAATTGGAGCACCGTCTATTCTTGACTTATGTAGCTCATGATATAATCAAAGGTATAACTTGACTAGCTGCTATACATTGATTGAGTTGCATAAAGCCCCCCAAAGAGGAATGGTATATTTTGTTACCTATTTGAAGCTACTCAAGGTTTTTTTGGAGAGAAAAAAAATCACTTTCATTCCAAATGAATTGATTATCCACAGAACAATACATCAGACAACAATTTAAAGTTACCCATGCATTAGTATTAAAGATTTGATGTTTACTGAGTCAAAAGATGGTTTTCTGAAAAGCTGCTTGTAGGTTCCAGCTGACTGTGCAAATGTTTTGTCTTGAGTCTGCAGATATGTTTTTGCTAGATAGCATCCAAGACATCCCCCTCTCAGTACATCAAAACAAGGTCTACAAACTTTAATTGCAGTATTTTATCACACACTTCCCCAAACATGCCAGTGTCATCGGAACTGCAAATACAGATGAGAAGTTTTTTCTCTGGTGACTTTGCAGAAATAATAGAAAATTCTTTTTCTATTTTTCAGTTTTTAACTGTGGCAGATTGTCACAACAGAGTGCTCACTGCTGCCAACTGAGACCTACATCTGGGACTGATGTGTTTGTGAACTGTGTGGCTGCTACAGAACCTATCGCTAGAGCTATCATGGAGTACAGACACCTTATTATATACACAGAACAGTAACTTCCCATTCTGCTTTCTATTCGGCTCTTAGCCAGGACTATTCTTTCTGTTTGTGTGATTTTTTTATCTTCACTAACTGACTCATCTAAATGGATTTGTACTGAATTTAATGTGCTTAATGTTAAGCATTAGAGAAATAATTTTTTGCAACTTCATCTTTTGTTATTGAAAAACTTATTTTCAAACAATATATTCTTATCATTGTCCACCCTTCTCCAACTTCTCCCAAATCCTCCCTTTTTCCCCTTTCATCCAGCACCATGCGTTGTATTTTTCTCTCTCTCTGCTACCAACAAAAATAAAAAGAAAACTTAAAAAATATATAAGAAACACACATGAGGGAGAGAGAGAGAGAGAGAGAATATGAATTTAACTTTGACCCATGCTGTAGTGTAGGCCATGGTGTCTCCACTTTTTAAGTCTGAATAATATTCTATTCCGTGTTTATTCTGTATTTTGTGTATCTATGTGTTGAGCACATGTGCTATTATTTTACATTTTAGGTGCTGATACAGCACTGCTCTGTAGTTTTGCAATATGTTTTGAGATTGGAATTATTTGTTTTCTATCTTTGGGAGCCCTTGATATTTCATGTAAATTTTAAAATGGTTTCTACTTAAGCTAAAAGTTCCACTGTAATTCTGACAGAGATTTTATCAATATCTTCAAATACTATTGAATTTGTAATGAAATTAAGTTGTCCAGTTCATGAATGTAGGCTGTGACCCCATTATTTGGCACCCTTCAACAACATTTCTGTAGACTACATTGTATCTTTCCCCTTTACGGCTAATTCTTATTTTTTTGTTTTTTGGGGTTTTTTTTTGTTGTTATTTTTTTTTTTGAGACAGGGTTTCTCTTTTGGAGCCTGTCCTGGAACTAGCTCTTGTAGAACAGGTTGACCTCAATCTCATAAAGATCCACCTGCCTCTGCCTCCCGAGTGCTGGGATTAAAGGTGTGCATCACCACCACCTGGTTTAATTGCTAAATATTTTGACTTTATCAATGCTACTATAACTCAAGCTTTTTAAAGCCCCTCTTCAGATTTTTTACTGTTGATACTTAGAAATGCAACTAATTTTATATTGACTTTCTACTTTATTATTTCATTGAACTTATTTTATAAGACTAATGGACTTTTGTGTGTGACATCATTAGAATTTTGTCCATATGAGAAATGATCTACATTTCTTTCCTATATATAGATCTTTTATTGTACTTCCCCAGATTATCTGGTGTGGTGTTCCAATACTCTGTTGCATAGGATTAACGAAAGCTACCGTCTGTATATCATTCATTGTTTGGGGAGGATAACCCACAAACTTTAACCCTTGAATTCCTTGGTGAGTTTAAGTTGATATTGTTCCTGCTGTCCTTCAGTTTTTTAAAAAAAATAATTTACTATGAAAGATAGTGACTTGTATCAAATCCTCTTTTTGTTGTCAATGGGACAGAGTTTGATTTTACCTTCTGTGAAATGACGTATAATAAAATTGATTGATTTTTGTATGTTGAACCAACCTTGAATTCCAGTAACAAATCACACTTGGTCATAGTGTTTAATCCTTTAAATATGATGTTTAATTTG
>LOJH01068832.1:0-10051 GCA_001685095.1 Ellobius talpinus
AAATATGCTTGAAACTGGCTGGGGTTAGCAAAAGGCTCTAGAGACTGTTAGTTTTTTTTTTCTTTTTTAACCAGACCTGGTTTTTGATAGAGCAGTAGAACTTTTTTAGGAACCTGTAAGAGAACTGGAACAGATTTACATCTTGGTATCATAGCAAAAGGCTATTGCTTTAGATTAAGACAATTAGGGAAATTGGGAGCCCTGGATTCTTAAGATTCACCTGAAACCTGTTAGGCACACCTGTCTGTATTTTAGCAGGAAACACTATTAAACGTCATGGATGAAGTAATAAGTTAACGGTATCTTAAGTTGTCCAATGCCATTAGACAGATCTGGGAGGGATAAATGAGCAAAAATGAGACAGCTTTTTAGGTACACAGGCAATCCCAAATCCTCTCCTTGGTCCTTGGAGAACACCAGTCTTGGAAGCAGTGCTTGCTGTTAGTTGCTAAGTACAAGAGGCCCAAAGATTTTTCCTGTGTGTGTGTGTGGGGGAGATTTAGTCTACTTGTCTTGGCAGGATGAGGAGATCGATCCCCCAAAAGGCATCCAGGAAGCTGAAGAGGTGAAAGGCCTCTTTTTGCTGTGTGGGTTGCTTTGCCAAACCAAAAGTCAAGGCCAGGAGATGAAAGGTCCTTTGCAACCATGTATCTTCTTGGAGGAGCTATAGGGTGCTATAGAAGCTGGAGTGTCTGTGTTAGAGGCTCTTTTGTTAAATGCCATACTCTCAGATCTGTAAAGGCACTTGAGAACTTGGTACCATTACCCGTTATTAAAGTGCATGTATAAGTTAAATTTAGGTGTGTATTTTATCAAATAAGTTACAGTTTACCAATGCTAGTAAATGTAAGAAGATTAAAAGGAATATTTTAATAAGTCAAAGAATCTTAAAATGAGCACACATGCACACAGAAACATTTATAAAGTTACACAGACATACTGTGGCCACATTATCAGCTGACCAATCCAAAATTTTGGCATAGGCAGGCAGCAAAAGCCAGAAAAGCACAGAGGTGATCCCATTAAGNTTAAAAGGAATATTTTAATAAGTCAAAGAATCTTAAAATGAGCACACATGCACACAGAAACATTTATAAAGTTACACAGACATACTGTGGCCACATTATCAGCTGACCAATCCAAAATTTTGGCATAGGCAGGCAGCAAAAGCCAGAAAAGCACAGAGGTGATCCCATTAAGGACCAGACTAGCAGACGCTGCAAGAGGGAACAGAAACATAAGGATGAAACATCCATACAGTTTTAAAGTGGAAGGACAGGGGGGGAAAACAGAATCCATTGTAGAAAGTCAAACAGCTAGAGGGGGAGGGGCCCAGAGTGATACCAGTGTAGGTGGCAGAAGCCAGAGAGAGTAGAAGGAGGGGAGGGGGAACGGAGGGACGGACAGATTTTTTAAAATCCCAGAGTGAGAGGAACAGTAAACAGCTGGGGGGTGGGGCGGGGATCAGAGTGATCCCAGTGTAGGCAGCAGGGGCCAGCAAAGCATAGGAAACAGTGGATGGGCGAGGGCCTTTCCAAAGGGACGGGTGATGGCCTCCGCTGTCCTTGGCTGGTGGAAAGGGAGTCAGGTTTAGATCCCGGAATCCAGAACTGGAGCTGGCTGTGCCTCTGGCAGTGGCGTTGGAGCCACGTCAGCTACAGAGAGGCAGAAATGGGGACAGGACAAACTGCTGGCTACGAATCAGTGGAGAACGAAAGGTGGAGGGAGGGCAGGAGTGTGCATCCAGAAATCAGGGGTTACAGAGCCTTAGATAGCCCCAATGTAAAAGGATTTTTTTTTTGTAAAAAGCCGCTCAAGGACATTTGAGTAATCATCTTGGAATTGTAAGGACCCATTTTAAAAGTCTGTGTCCAATGGGACTCAAGTCTGTTACAATGCATCCATCAAACAGAGCCCTTGAGTCAAATCAGGGGTATATGAAAGTGGGGTACATCTCCCCACACCCAAGTCCCATCTCAGCGAAAGCCTGATTTTTGCCATGTGGATCAGCCTCCTGGCATGATCCACAGCTTCAACGAAAGCCCAAAAAGCTAATGGGTCACCCTGGGGACCATACCAGCATGGATCCAAAAGAAAGGGAACTCACCAAGTCCAGATTTGAGTCTGGCAGAGAGCATGGGGGATGAGTGTTTTCCAGCGTGGTGGAAAAAAATAGACCCATCTCGGTGGAACCTCCAAGATGTTAGGAATATTTCCTAACCAAGCCTTTCTGCCAGTGCAAAATACTCTAATCAATTAGATTATTAGACGGAATCAAAAATGCCCACGTTTAATGAATGCTATGCTCTCGGGTGGCCAGGAGCATGGCAGGGGAAAGACAGAAGAACACTCACAAAACCTGAAACCATGTGTTCCTTTTTCCAGCCCAAGCCTAAATACCATGTGAGAGTGGTCCTTACCCTCCCCAGGGAGGGGTCAGCACTTGACAGGCTGGGAGTTGGAGTCCAAGCGCTTGGCAATTCCCAGGCCAAGAGCTGGGGTAACACTTCCAACTCAATATTATATTCCAGACTTTCTGGATATAGGGGTGTTAGAGGGCTGGGGTCTCACTTTTGACCAAACATCCTCCATCTCTGAATCATATCTGAATCAAATATATTGGGTGAGTATAGAGAACTATGGGCAGAAGGCATGGTTTGAAGACTTCCTGAGAGTGGGATGGACACTGTCCAATCACAGCAGGTTGTGCCTGGCAGCCTCACCGGAATATTCATACACAAGCATGTGCTGTTGATCATCACATCAGGGACTGTGTCTACATAGGAGCAGAACACAGACGAGATTCCGTGTTCCTGGCAGCTGAAACCCCACTGGAGGGAGCTCCCTGGGGTATCAGTTGTTTTTCTCAGGACTGATGGGAAGGGGGATGCTTCTGAGGAAACCTTCCCTTTTCACTTTGGTGAGTCCAGTTGTGGCCATGAGCAGCCAGCCAGCCAGGTGGTGCCTGCTCAGGAAAGTCCCCTGAGGGGCAGCTGGCTAAACACAGCAGGGTAACAGAAGCTGTTACAGATACAGAGCCAAGGCCAAGTGCCCCCACGTATAGAGTTGTACTGGTGTTCTAGGAGAGTGTGCTCTTCCAGGGGTGGGTGTGTCTCTCCATCACCAGTCCTGCCTGGTTAGCACATCTGGCCACTCCCTTGGGAAACCTGTCCCACTAACACCAAGCCCCACATTAGCACATCTGGCCACTCCCTTGAGAATCCAGTCCCACTAACACCAAGTCCTTGTTCTTGAACATCAGAACCCTGTCAGCTGTTACCTGAAGCTATTTATATCCCGGTAAACATCAACTGAGAAAATGGCCAGTTATTGTTGGGTTTTGGATGGTGGCGGGGGGCTGCTCAAGAGGGACAGAGAGATTATTGGGGACTAAGAAGTTTATTAGAAGAGTTAATATATACCAGGGACAGACAGGCAGCAGCACACTGGGGTCTCTGCAGAGAGAAATCAGAGTCCACGCAGCAGGAGAGGAAGTCTCCTCTCAGCCCTCTGAGGATAGGGTGAGTTTCACACAACAAGAGTCTGCAGTGGGCTCTCTGATTCCTAGGCTGGAGGCAGGGGAGGCTGTGGGAGCAGAGTGTGAAGAGCACCAATAACCCTTGTGATGTTACCTGGGCCCTGGGGCTGTCTGTTAGCACAGGACTCACAGGTGACACAGCTGGGTGCCTCTGTTGGGTGCCTGTCTGTATCCTTGAAAGGGAAGAGAAAGCTGCTGCTGACTGTGGCCTGAGCAGCAGCCAAATGCTAACATCACATTCCTACAGTTCTTCTGCTGCGCGGCGCCTTTCCTGTGAGCTCCCAGAGAAAGCAAATGCCAGATTTCTTTATCAGCAGTGAGACTCCTGGAACTTACTGGCTTCCCAAGTACCCACTGAAGAAAGGAACTTGGCAAAGCCCGTCCACCTATGCGAACTGCTGCCTTCTAGAGGACAGGGATGTGGCCAATGCCCTCTGGCCAGTGATGTCTGTAAGCCCTATGTACAGGTCTCCAAAGCATGCTTTGTCTATGAGACAACTTGTTTGTATAGTAGATTCGGTCCCTGCTTTCTAAATCTAGGAGTTTCTTAAACATTGTTTAATTAAAGATCTTAACTGACTTTCTTTGCCATTCTAGAACCAGGCAATGATTTGTTCCATGAAGTAGAATGTGTTCTCAAAGTCTATTTTTAATCAATTAAACTAAAATTCCTTTATGAATTGATGAGCTTGTTTGTTTTCAGGGTTAACAACGTTCAAATCTAGCAGGCAGAGCCCCTTCTAACCCATTCCCCTACACTTAAAGATAGAGCCTGTGTAAAGGCTTTCTTGGAATTCCAAGAACTTTCTCTCAGGCTGAGTAATTGGGTCTGACTGGAATTCTGACTGGAGTGTCCAATCTGCCTTAGAGTGCAGAGAGAATTAGTTTGAATCACTTTTTCTCCAAGTCCCCTCTTTTCCTGAGTGTGTATATAGCCCCCGGCTCTCTGCTAACTGAAGGAAGCCTATCCTGGCTGGCTCTCATGTCCTGGAGAGGCTGAAGTCAGCCCGGCACAGGCAACCTGCTGTGGAGATCAGCTCTTGAGTAATAAGAAGCTGTGGAATCAATGGAATCGAGCCTCATGCTGATTTCATCTTTGAAGTAAATCATACACAGCTTTGAAAATCAAGATAATTTTCTTCTAGAAATATCTTACTTTTATGTGGCTTTTGCAACAGTGTTTATTTTAAACTCAAGATCATGCCAAAGAAAGGCATGTGATTTTTATGGTTATCAGAAAAAGCACACGGAGAGGATGCCTTTGAAGGGAGTCAGATGTTGGAGCAAACGGAGTTTGCTGTGGGGTCACATCTAGTCTTTCTTGGTTGTGTCTCATCTTTCTTCGGCAGCTCGGTTTTCTCACTGTGGCCGTGACAAAATACTCTGACAAACGCCACTTAGGGGGCAAGGGCTCATTCAGCTCACAACTCACAGTCTCTCACTGCAGGGTCGGCACGCACAACCAGTCACGTGGTCACATTGCAACCGCAATCACGGTAGAGCACCTCTGTGGTGAAACAGGATCCCTAGGAGATTGTAGGCAACTTTTCTCAGCTTTGCAGGTTAGTACAGAAAGGAATGTCTGTAAAGACCACCTGTCTCCCTTGGGCTAAGAGTTCCAGGAAGGAGAGCCTGCAGGAGAGGAACACGGGTCTGTGGCAATAACTCCCTTAGTCCCAAGCCCTGACCCCACTCCTGTAAGGATTCACAGCCGGGTTCTATCGCTGGCAGACCCCTCAGTTTTCCTCAGGAGAGAGGCTGCCCCTTGCTGTGTGTGCTAATAAACACATCTGTTGAAGGTCAGACCCCTGTCTCTTTCAGCCTTCTGTCTCTTTATGGGGCAGCAGAAATCTAACGGTCAAGAAGCAGAGGGCAAGAGATGCATGCGTGCTGGTACACAGCTTGCATTCTCCACTCTTGTGCAGTCCAGGATGCCCTGACAGGTAATGGTGCTGCTGAGAATGGAGATTCTCCTGTCTCCTCCCATCTCATCCATTAATGAGATAATCCCTGTTGACCAGCCAGAGGCCAGTCTCCCCTATGATTCCTTACTCTATCAAGCTGACAAAAATCACAGGGAATTTTGGTCAGTGGACCATGAGGAAGGGAATGAATGAATGAATGAATGAACAGATGAATGCTGGAAAACGGTCCAGAAATCTCAGCAAACCTAAAAAAGGGCCAGGCAAGACAGACAAGGTAACTAGTAAGTCAGATTCCAAGACCTTATGAATTTAATCCATGTCAGACTTTGGGGAGGGAGACAGCATACAGGTCACACAAATGTGAAGACAAATGGGAATGGGGTGGGGTGAAGATGGGGTGACGATCCCACAGCCCAGCAGGACTCACACAAGTCTGGATATGGTGGCCTAGCACCTTAAGCTGTAGCTGTCCAAGACTCACTTTTGCTTCATCGGTTTTAAATGTGGAATAAGGTAATTTTAAACTTTTTGTGGGTGTGACATTTTTCCCAAAGAGACCGAATCTTAAATTTAGATGTGGGTATTGTGTAACACGGGGAGTAAAGTATCTGTGTTGTCTGAAATCTTGAATAACCAAGAGCAAGAGAGGCAGAGTGATGACTTCATTGTGTGCTGGGGACATAATGTCATCAGTGGGACAGTCCCAAGTGCATCTAGTGAGGAGTAAAAGCCTCAAGATAGAGGCCAATCCTTAGAGAATGCGCACACCAGCATCAGGACCCTGGGGCTGGAGAAGGGTTTCTCTAATGGGGGTGGATGACATCAGCCATGGGGCAAAGGGAAGATGCCATTCGACAGTGATCTGAGCAGCAAACCCAGCGACAGGAGATGTTTTAGCCGTTCATAAGCAAACCCAGCGACAGGAGATGTTTTAGCCGTTCATAAGCAAACCCAGCGACAGGAGATGTTTTAGCCGTTCATAAGCAAACCCAGCGACAGGAGATGTTTTAGCCGTTCATAATAACAGTGAATGAACTGGGCTGGGACCAACAAGCGGCCCCTTGCCCTGCAACACTGCACCCTGTCCTTCAGACCAGTCTGCGATCTCCTCGAGAGAGAGACAAGTTCTAAGCAACAGAGCCGGGGCTGTTCTGTGGTTTAATAGTGATGATTATCATAATTATTATAACCGCTTCCATTTGGCTATTCAATGGGCTGGGCGCTTTCCCATACGCTTATAAACTTCATTGCTTCATTTTTAGAATAACCTGCAATATAGGTTAAAATTTTCACTTAAATGTTGCTTAATTAGTTAATTCTTTGGCTGAGTCTCTCTTTCCCTCCCTCCCTCCCTCTCCCTTCTCTCTCTTTCTCTCTCTCCCTCCCCCCCCACACCCACACGCACACACACCCACTCACCCCCCCCACAGTTAGTGGGAATGCAGGGCACAGGAGGAGCAGTGTGCCTACAGACTGCTCACACCAGCCAGGGCCGAGGGAAAACGTGGTGCTGATGTTAGGACAGCAGGCCTGGCTGCCTTTCTGCTCTGGCTTCCTGATGCTCCCTTCATCTCCACACAGCATCGCGACGTCCTCTGGAGCTAAGTGCGCACCAGTGCACACACAGCTGCTTCCCTGTCTTAATGATCACACAGAATCCTCTTCTATAAATGAGCTGTAATTTATTCAGCCAGACCCCTTTAAGAAGCATTTGGATGGGTGCCAATCCTTGGCTCTTAAACCCCGTTTGTGCAAGAGATACCATGATTTCACAAATGGACAACTGCCCAGACTCAGCATCTCAGAGCGGATCCCCGCAGATCCTTAGACCACCTCATGCGGTTTTCTTTCCCTGTTCCAGTTCTATGTGAGGCCATATCTCTCTCCACAGATGCCCACTAAAGCGGCACATCACAGTCTGTAGACAGGAACAAGCTGGAGCCCTGCTGCTTTTTGTTGGCCACACACTGAAATACTGTGAAATGTAAAACAGTGTCCTCTTACCACTGACCTTTACCAGTATAATTTTCATGTGATGGAGTTATTTTTACTTTTTAATATAGTAAATATCTTTTGAATTTCTCATTTTAGTAAGCTGGGGAGACAGCTCACCCAGTAAATGCTTGCCTTGCGAGTCTGAGGACCTGAGTTTAATTCTTAATATTGAAACAAAACAAAACAGCCTGGCAATGGTGCACGCCTTTAATCCCAGTACTTTGGAGGCAGAGGCTGGCCTCTCTGTGAGTCTGAGGCCAGCCTGGTCTCAGAGAGTTTCAGGACAACCAGGGCAACAAAAGAAACCCTGTCTTAAAAACAACAACAACAACAACAAATAAACAAACCACCCCTCAAACAAAACAAATGAAAACCAAAAAACAACAAACAAAGAAACAACAATAAAAGACAAATAAACAAAACCCAAAGACCCAACTGTGGTGGTGCACACTCAATCTCAGTGCTGGTGAGATGGAGCCAGGCAAATTCCAGGGACTAACTGGCCAGCCAGCCTAACATCCTCGGCAAGCTCCAGGTTAGAGAGAGGACCTATCTCAAGGAGCAGCGGTGGGCAGTGCCGGAGGAATAACACCTGAGCATGACCTCTGACCTCCACAAGCATGTACACACACACCCTTACACACAGAAAAACTCTAATTTTAACTTCTGACATTGTAAATATCCATGGAATCCATATAACTGAAAGCTTTGGGGGGAGCGGGGAGTGCAGTGATTCTTGTAAGGTGGTGAAACTGATGCCACCACTTACAAATCTAGAAGTGGAATTGGGACGTGGAAGATTACAGGCTTGTATACATGGTACTGAGGGGTTTTATCAGCCTTCATCCCACCAACAGAGAGTAAAATGCCATCTTCCATTCATCTTGAAAACAGTCCTGTGGAGCCTTTTCAATCTGTACATACCTGATTGCTGAAAGGGTTTATTGTAGTTTCATTTTGCATTTCTCTTCTGTTGCACACACACACAAACACACATGACATGCAAGCAGACCTCATGAGTCCACACACACCACTGACTACAAACACACACACACATGACATACACACAGACCACACGAGTCCACATGCACCGCTGACTACACACACACCTATAAACACACACACACGTGACATGCACACAGACCACACAAGTCCACATGCACTGCTGACTACACACACACCTATACACACACACACGACATTCACACAGACCACACGAGTCCACATGCACCACTGACTACAAACACACACGTGACATGCACACAGATCACACGAGTCCATGTGCACCACTGACTACACACACACACACACACACACACACACACACAGAGTTTGAAGTCCACAGTTGTGAGAGCAGGCTCACAGTTTTCCCATTTTCTACATAGATAATGTGCTGGCTTCCTGATTCTTACGTGTTCCCTGTACATCAGCCTTTGTGAATTCTGCCCACTTCCCACACTGGATCTTTCCTGGGCTTCCCATTTTGTTCTGATGTTTTTCAACAACTGGATGAGAAAGAACCTTCCCAGCCACTGGAGTTACTAATTGAGCTGACTGGTCACTTGAGTGAGGCTTCTGGTTTGCAGCTAAGGCTGAACTAGAGACAGAAGCTTCTCTAAGATGCAGTGGGAACCGTCTCCAAATACCAGGTCCAAGATCCGGTTGGGTGTCAAGATCCACCCACAGGTCTACCGTGGGGAGGGTTTGGGTGAAGTTTAGGGCCTTTTCTATATATAAGATCAGGTCATGCTAGAGGAGCTTTCTCTCTTCCTGTTTGGATACACTTCATCTTTTAACATCCTGAACATCCTAGGGCCTTCTAAGCAAGACTCCACCAGCAAGCGCGGGGTTTCTCTGAAAACCAAAAGTAGAACATGTGTGTGTTCTGGGTTCTGGCTTCAGAGTCTTACACTGTACATGGGAAATAAGAGCAGGAAAGACCGTGAGGCTCACCCAAGGTGACAGATCATTCTGGAACCAGCATCTTAATCTAAATTCTTCCCGCTGCATCTGGCCTAGAAACCATTAATGGCTGACTTAATACTGTTAATCGCTCTCATTTCCATCACAAATGCTTCCTGCTTTGCTCCCTGTCAAAACACTATCCTTTTTTCATGTATTTATTCTTTTTAATTCATTTTACATTCCAACAAAAGTTCTCCCTCCCACAAGCACCATTCTTTTAAGGGATCAGATGGCGTTAGCATTTCCCAAGAGGGTGTTGTCTGTGCTGGTTTTCACGGAAAATGACATGGGACAGACCACTAAGAAGATGACCACCATGGCGATTCAGGCCCTCCCACCATTCGCCACGTGGCCTTTCCGTTTCTCCCTCACACGTGGTGTCCCTCATGTGTGAGTGTGTTGAATAATCTAGGCAGCTGTAGCCAACCTGACATCATGACCTGCTTTTGCCAGCACACACGGAAAGAGATGTAATGACAAGATTAAGAGTGAGCTCAGTGGTGCTGCATTGGCCACCCCCACTCCAAACCTGGAATGATATAAAGATGAGCCCAACCATCGGCAAGGATGTTCCCCGACATGATGGAGGAGGGTCATCTGTCTATGTGTTACTTTCATTGGTTAATAA
>LOJH01068837.1:0-10051 GCA_001685095.1 Ellobius talpinus
CCGCCTGCCTCTGCCTCCCAAGTGCTGGGATTAAAGGCATGTGCCACCACCTCCTGGCTTAAAATAAATATTTTATTAAGAAAATTAAATATGTCAAAGTGTGGTTTTAAGTTGCTGCTGTAGCATCTCAGCAGAGAAGACTGATGATTTTTAAGCCAAGGTGACCAGGAAACTAGAAAAGGGGGAACCTACACGCCTTGATGATTCATTTTATATATATATATATATTTGCTACTGCCTAGTAGCAGAGCCTCCTCCTTTTTACATTTTCAGTTATAAGTCAAAAGCATAATTCACCTGTAAAGATGTGACCAAAAAAGTAATTAAATGAAGAAAAAAATAGATTGTGTTAGGAAAAAAAGCTTGTTTTAGCTTTTTGCAACCAAAGTCTTGCTGGTTAGCAAATGCTACCTATATTATACTTGTCCAGTAGCTTGGCCTCACTCAAGCAGTTCTTGGCACGGGAAGAGGCTCCTAGGGAACTAGGTGACAGAATGGTGTGAGTGTGAGCTACACTGAGCTTTGAAAGCTTCTTTCTATACAGAGTAGTGAGAACTGCTTAGGAGGATTGGTTCCGTGATAGCAACTCCTACTGAACCCCCAGTCACATTTGCTCTGTTTTTACAGGGCTGAGAATGTAACCAGAGGGCTTTGAACCTTCTAGGGAAGTTCCCTACCACTAGTTATATGACTGTCCTGCCCCTGAACCTGTCCTTTTAATTCTCTTTGAGTTGATGCGTGTTTTCCTTGCATGTATGTGCACCCACATGTATGCCTGTTGCCTGAGGATGTCGGAAGGTAGCATCACATTCCCTGAAACTGGAGTTGTACATGGTTGTGAGCCGCAGTATGGGAAGCCTTCTCTTTATCTACTTGTACTAAATCTTTATGTGTATGGCTTGTTCTTTGTTTTTTTTTTTATATATAAGTGGAAATGCTTGGTCATGTGTATAATAACTCAGTAAGAAACTATTAAACAGTTTGTCTTTCACTTGTATTAGTAATGCTTTGAAATTGTTTCCTCTCATAGTACTTTGTATGATCAGATTGAAACTTCTAATCATCCTGGTGGATATAAAGCAGATACCTCACTGATGCTAATTCTCATTTTCTAACTATTAATAATGTTTATAGTTGTTCATAGTTAATGCTAATACCCTACCTCTGTCTTTCTGTCTTTACAGTTCTCATTCTACTAAGACTCAATTTCTTGTCTCATCTTTTCCTTTAGCCTCTGATTCTCTCTTGAATCACATTTCTTCCTTCCCAATACTCAAGACTTATAAGGCTGGTGATCAGTTCTTCCATCTGCTCTGCTTCTAAACCTCAGCTACCAGAAGAAAAGCACATATATTTGTGGGTTTTGACACAGCTACCATTTTTTCCTGTAATTTTAAAAGTATTTTATTCAAGGTAAAACTTCGTTTTTATTTAATTTTAAACTTTTTTGGTTTTGTTTTTTGAGACAGGGTTTTTCTAACAGCTCTGGCTGTCCTGGAACTGGCTCTCTGGACTGGCCTCAAACTCACATAGGTCTGTCTGCCTCTGCCTCCTGGCTTTATTTCAGGCTTTTCTGCAGAAGTTGTGTGAAACGATCAGTAGCTCTGCTGATCTTACTCTGCCCTCACATTCTGTCCTCCATTCAAGTTTGACTTGCTGTGTTATACTCAGTGTGTGTGTACATGAGAATTGTGTCTCAGCAAGCTGGAGACATGTACCCCAAGTACTTTATACTTCCTTAACAGAATATTCTCTTAGTGAGATTAAACTATCAGATTCCATGAGTTGATGTTTGGGGATAGTATGACATAATCTTGTGTCTGTATTCAGCTTTGTCAAAGATTCCCAACAATATCTTTTATCATAATTTAATTTTTTTTTTAACCACTGATCTGAAAGTAGTAGAGAGATGTATTGGGAATGAGGATGTAAATAGGGGAATAAAACAGGGACCAGAGAGAGAAGTGGGGACGATCTAACCAAAAGGTATACATGTATGAGATGGCCAAAGAATAAATAGAAGTTTCAGTATGAACTTTATAATTTACAGCTCCTTCTTGGTCTTGGCTGTCCTTTTAGGTAATAGCCATTTCCTATCTAATTGTGTGGTTGGTTTAAACTGTTGTTGCTTTACAGGACTTGGACTTCTGTAGCATTTCATCTCATAGTTACCATCCAGATTTTCATGAGATTTTCTCAAATTCACAAATACCTATACCTTCATCTTCATCCTAATTCACAAATACCTATACCTTCATCTTCATCCCTTTCATGATGGGAAATACACATTCCTCCTGGGTAAGGAAATTCTCTTGACGTGTACAGTAGGCAGGCCAGTTCTGTTTAACATGGTAGGTAATGGTAGATTTTTAAATTCAAATTAAGTGAAATTAAAAGGCTGGAAAACTCCATGTGGCTCATTGATACTCATTGGACAGCACGTTTAGATTCCTTTATATCCTAACATTTAAAGGATTTTCTTAGAGGCCCACCCTGGTCTTTGGCTTTTTCATCTATTTGTCTTCATGTGTCAAAACAGTTGTGTGTATATTATGTTTTGGTCAAGGAATTAAATACATTCTTTACAGATACCATATGTCTTGCGTTAATCACCCTTCCATAGTTCTGCTTGGTGTGTATAGACCTTCATATATTCCTGATAGGATACTCCAGTTTACAACTTCTTTTTCACTCATCGTACAAGACGGCTGTAATTCAATATGTCTGCCTTTATGTTAAAGCACAGCACAGTAGGGACCTTGCAGTGCTTACTTTGTCTCCTCAGAGCTCATATTCAAATAAATGTTGAGGTGAAATTTTGCCTCTATCTCTAGATGTTCCCTGTTGGTTAATATACTATTTGTGTAACTCCCCATGTCTGTAAAAGTGACTAGCCTTCCCTGTAGCTGCCTGAACTCTTTCTCCCTGGTCTCCTTTAGACTAGTTTGGGCTCTAGACCTTGACATCTGTGTAAATGCTGGAACTGTGTTTTATTATTCTACTGTCCATCTCGAATCCAGCCTGTAGGTATTATCCATCAGGGATTGTAGGCCACTGTGGCTTTGCTCACACTAAGTTGAATCTGTTTTCTTTAACCTAGAATATCCGTCCTGGTTTAAAATACTAACCAGGCAACATCATAAACAAAGCAATCCCCTCTTGTGACATAGCAAGTCACTGTTCTGTAGCTTCCCTTCCTTGGTTAGGTTTACCTAACCTAGGTGTGTTTGTTTGGTCTGCTTTTGTTTTTCATATGGTTTTGTGATTTGCTAGCTTTCTTATCTTTCTGATACTAGTGGCCGTTCCTTATTCAAATGATGTAGCTCTGGAACTTTTCCAGGTTGCATATCTATTACTCTTAGAACAAGAATTAGAACCAGGTACTTGTGTGTATACACATTCTTTCAAGTGTGGGTGTGTGTGTGTGCGTGCACACCTATGTTTTGTACTCTCAACCCAGGTATACTTAATACTTGATCTTCATGGAAATGTCTCTTGAAATGATTGATTAGTGACCTTGACTCGTGTATCAGAATCCATGTCTCATTCTGCACTTGCCTGGCCTTTTAGATGGAATTTCTGGGTTCAGATCATTTCTTTACCCCTACAGTGGTTTGGCTATTGAGTCCTACAGATGTGAGAAGCTTAAGTGTACCAATACTGAGAAGTGTTAGATTCTTTTAGTAGTAAAGGGTTTGTACAAAGTAATTGGGTCAGAAGAGAATAAATTGGTCCATGGGAGTGAATTCCTCTGAGAATGATATTTATAAAAGAGCAGCATGGCTTCATAATCTGGCTTCCTGTCTCATCATGTGTTCTTCTGCATGGCTCCTGCCCAGTGATATGTCCTCTGCCATGAGGCCCTCACTAGAGGTCAAACCTCTGGGGCTACCCAGTCTTGCACTGTCAGACTCAAAACAACAAGCTAAGTAACCTCTTTATAAATGTTCATGTATTTTGTTACAGGGACAGAAAACAGACTAATACTTGCCAGCAGTGACTTGAGCCAGTTCCATGATTTCTCTAATTTCCTCATCTGTTTCTACCTCCAAAGGACATTGTGAAGGTTGGAGGGGACAGTGCTGACAAAGCACTGGAAGTGCTCTTCTGTTCTTATCCTGTCCTGCTGTGAGCTCACTGGCAGCTTATGTAGTCTGTACTACCCCATTGTCTTTTTACTGGCAGAGGCAGGAAGTTACCTAAGTGAATTTCCAGTAGACAGTTTAGCAGAGAGAACCCAGATAGCCAGGTGTGGGGAGACACACCTGTAATTCTGGCATTGATGTTATGTAGTGAGAGACCCTCCTGTTAAGTTGGGGGCATAGCCCCAGCCCCTGGCCTGGGAGCTGCTTTGCTCTGGACTCCAAATCCCAGCATGCAAGGTCCTGACCCTTCCCTGGGGGGGGTCAAGACCAGTCCCACAGGGTATTTAAGGGGCCTCCTAGAGGAGGAACATGTGGTTTTCTGGTCTGCATGGGCTCCTTGTTGTCCTGTCACCCCGCCATGCACTTGGCCACCCGAGAGCATCTTACTTAATAAAACGATGGGCATTTTGATTTGGTTTGCTCAGGCCAGGGGCTGGGGCAAAGCCCCCAACTTAACGCCTCCCTCAACTCCCCTCCCACCACCACAGAAAAGAACCAGGAGAAAGGTCTTAATAGAGTTGTATTGGAGAGAGATTTGTTCCCTGCCACTAGCTAGAACTCTGAAACTGGAGCATGGGAACAAAAAGTGACAAGTAGCAGGTGGTGTGTATTGTGATTTTTAATATAAGGAATTGTATCTCTTTGGGCAGCAGAGTCTTATTGTGTGTTATATGAGTGTTTTGCTCAAATATATGTCTATGCAGCAGGTGCAAACCTGGCTTTGAGGTCAGAAGAGGCCATCACTTTTCCTGTATCTGCCAAGTGAGTGCTGAGAATTGAGCTTGGTCCCTCATGTGCTCTTAACCTCTGAGCCCTATCTCCAGTCCCAGGAAGTAGAGTCTTAATTTTCTTTTTACTTTTTAATTTTTAAGAACATTTAGAAATACTTTTTTTGGCATTCATAAAATATAAGACCATGTACCTGAAGCAGCACTGAAAATTTAAATGCTGCTTTACTAGACCTGCCAGTGGTGGCAGAGGTAGACACAGTTCTATGCTCCTGCCTAGAATTCTTTTCATACACCTCTATTCAGATAAACTGAATCCTTGACTACAATAGGAAATATCAGAGTGGACAAATATGAAACCAACATGGAGCTTATTAAAAGGATGTTTCATAAATGTTGTTTTAAGTGCAGGAGTTAGAAAGAGAGACATTCACATTCAGGGAACGTGCAAGGCACACCCAAGTGTATGTACAAGCTTCTCGAGGTAGAGCTGTGCTTTATTGTTTTCACAGTAGTCACATATGTGACTTTGTGGGTTTCAGAGCTATGAACTTCAAAGGGTTGCTGAGAAATGTAAATGAGGGGCTAGATGGTGATGGTGCTTGCCACCAAGGCTGATGATCTGGGTTTGTTTCCCAGGACCCACATGGTAGAGAGTGAACTGACTCCCTCTGACTTCCCTAAGAGTGTTGTGTGTGTCCACATACCAAATAAATGTAATACTTTTTTAAAAATGTAAATAAGATACTGGAGAATTCCTGAGGGAAATGACAGGATTACAGTGGATAAGGTCAAACTCTAGATCACAGGGATGCTAAAAGTTCCAGGTATCTTCACTGTAAACAAAAGTTAATAGTCTTTTGTGTGAGTCCCAGAAATAATCCAAGAATGGAATAAGACCACACCTGTAATCCAAAGCCCATCTTTGTTGATTACTGTTTTAACATTATTGGGACATACTTCTCTCTAAAACGATAGTAAACGAATGTTTTCTTCACAGCAAATTTTGATATTTTTTTGTGTTGGAATTCTTGATTCTCAGCTAGCTTCTCATAGTCTCTTGTGTGAGAGACTCCTCTTTTGCAAATTCTCATAACTTCCCCTCACCTGCCCCATCTTAAACCTGTCACCAAAAGTTTTGGGGTTTCTACTAAAATATTCCTTGATGTTGGGTCACACTTCAGTAGGTTTTGATTTAGAAGGTTTTCTTATCATATCTCTGACTCCATTCGGCAAACAGAAGTCACCAAAGGAAATACTGCCAAAAAAGAATTTCATCAGTGAGTCAGGGTGGTTCTTTAGACCCAGTGATTGGGGAAGTGAAGCGGGGAAATTTACTTGAGCCCAGGAGTTCAGGATTGAGCTGGGCAGTGTAGGAGACCCTGTTTCAGGGCTTGTGAATGGGTTCAGGAAGATTTCATTAATGTTCTTTTGTCATCTTAGTCTGTCCTAAGTGTTAGGTGATTTTTATGTCAGAGAAGGGCGAAGAAAGGTACCACATCGGAACTAGGGAGCGAAGGCCCTTTAGGATGCCGAGTGACTGGCCGTCCATGTGATAAACTCCAAGCCACATTGTATTCTAACAATTTGAATGGTTTTCTTAGAGCAATCAAATGTCCCTTAAAAGGAATAGGTTACCAGGACCTTTTTGTTCATTTTTATAGAGAGTTCCATTGAGATAAAACAATATTTTAATACAGTGTTAACAGTGAAAATCAAGTGAAATATCTTAGATAAACAGATTTTAAAAATCACTTAAGGTTACTGATTTGTCCTCAATATTCCTTGACCAAATGTTCTTGATTCATTCTTTTTAATAAACATTCTAATTTTAATAGATATTTATTTCATCCTTGGTATAACCATTTGTATTAGCAACTGATTATGTTCCTAAGTTTGAATGTTTGTTCCTGATAATGCAGAAATCTTACATCTCAGACTCCAAGCAAATCATTTACAATGACTATTTAGTTGACAGATTAAGAGCTGTTTTGCATTTTCAGTACCTTTTTTTTAGAGCAAGAGAGCACTGAAAAACTTGAGTGTTTGTCAGTACAGAAAGAATGACAATACAGTTCACTATTATGTGGTCGTTTGATCTAGGCTTATCATGTCTTAAAATAATGAGTAACCATAGGAAGAATATTTCATTCTGACTAGAACTTTGCATGTTAATGAGAAAGGGTAATATTGATTGATAGAAGAGGAAGGAAGATCTTATATTTCAAGTAAATACTTTGTTTGTTAGGACCTTAAACAGAGTAAAAGAGATGAACGATTATTAAATAATGTTCTAGGTAAACAGAAAGTAGGTGAGATACTTATACCCATGGGTGAGGTGTTACACACAGTGCAGCATTTTTATTCCACTTTTTTTTGATATTTGTGGATGGAACCCAGGGACTTGTGCATGCTGAGGAAATTCTGTGCTGCTGATTCACTTCTCCAGCAGAGCTGAGAATTTTTCTAAAATTATGATCTCAAGAAATCTGGTCATTTCATTGTGTGCTAGATAGTTTTTATGTCGGTTCGACACATCCAGAGTCATCTGAGAGGAGGGAGCTTCAGCTGAGAACAGGCTTCCCATAAATTCATTCTGTAGGAAAGCCTGTAGGACATTTTCTTAGTGATTGATGTGGGAGCACCTCACTGTTGACAGTGGTTTCTGTCCCATCCGATCCCGCAGTTGTTTAGTCTCAAAGAAAAACACAGAGGCCTACATTAATAATTATAAACTGGTTGGCCTATTAGCTCAGGCTTCTTATTAACTAATTGCTACATTTTAACCTGCAATACTTGTCTGTGTTAGCCACGTGGCTCGGTACCTTTATTAGCAAGGCATTCTCATCTTGCTTCCTCTACTTCTGGGTGATGACTGCAGACTGAATCTTTCCTCTTCCCAGAATTCTCCTATTCTTACTGCCCTGCCTCTTCTTTCTGCTTGGCTATGGGCCAGTCAGTGTTTTATTAAAATACGTGACAAATCTTTACATTGTTCCACAGTACTGCACCCTTTGTGGGTGATGCCACCCCTGGCTGGGTGCTATAAGAAGGCAGGTTGAACAAGCCGTGAGGAGCAGTACCCCTCCGTGGCCTCTGAATCAGCTCCTGTCTCCAGGTTCCTGTCCTGTTTGAGTTCCTGCCCTGACTTTCTTCAGTGATGAATAGTGCGATGTGGATTCATAAGCCAAATAAACACCCTTCAACTTGCCATTGGCCATGGTGTTATAGCAATAGAAAGCCTAACCGAGACATGTCATTTACTTGAGCTATATCGTTTTCTGACTGGGCAATCCACCCTTCTGATGGACTTCATATTTGGTTTTATAGTTTCAAGAGAGAAAGGCAGGAAAAGAACTGACTTAAAGATAGACGTTCTCATTCCTGCAAAATGTGAATGTCTTGAAATAATCCAAACACGGGTCTTTTGTAACTGCCTTCTGTGAAATTCTGATGCATTATGCCAACCAAAGAAAGAAAGAAAGAGCTGGGAGAGCGGAGCACCCAGGCCTCTGGCTGCCCTCTTGATGTAGCAGACTTTTCTGTCTCGTAGGAGAGAAGCATTCTCATGTGGAGCAGTCTATCACTCTCTGGAAATAGTTGGGGTAGAAAGAGTAAATGAAGCTAGGAGTTTTCCTGTGTACCACAGCTTTTCCAGCTTAACCTCAGCTGTGGTACCCAAACCGGAGAGCACTGGCTTTGCTGGTTAGTTTACAAATTAGACATTTTTCATAAGTCCAGTGGACTAAATACGAGCCATATGTGACTTGATGAAAATTGTGATTCCTCAAACTTAAGGTGATTTTGAGAATTCTGTCAGCTGTCTAGTCAATGCTGACTTTTCAGAGGAAGCTCTCAGAGAGGGGCTCTTGTATATTCCCATCCAAAACACCACTTACCTACTACTGGGCAGCTGATTTCACAGTGGTACAGGAGACCATTTCTCCCTTTTACTTTTTCTCATCTTGGTTCTGGCAGTTTTGAGAGCAGCATTTTTTCTCTGCAGTGTTGAATTTGGAAGTCCTTATGCCTCTTTTAATATCACAATGTCTGCCCAGTAGTCAGAACAGAGCATATGAAGTGGACCATTGTCACCGTAGCAAGAGAGTACTTACTGCATTAGTTTAAGATGGACCATCTAGATAACTTCCCCATATATGCTTTAATCGCCACCTCGTAATTTTTTACCTGATTTCCCATAAAATTGGAGTATTGTTAATTTGAGCATTCACATAAAGATTTAGGTGTCCTCCTTCTAAATACTAAGATGGTGATAGATACAACTTCGCCCCTACCAGCTACTTATGGTTAGTAAAAAATCACATTTTTTAAAGGTGGTGTCTTAGGTGGATGCCTTCAAACTTGCTGTCCAGAATGACCTTGAGCTTCTGACCCTCCCTCCTAAATACTGGGATTTCAAGTGTGTGCCACTGTGCCCAGTTTATATTGTGCTTGGGGTTGAGCTCAGGGTTTCATCTGTGCTGGTAGAACACTTTACCTATTTAGCTACATCCCAGCACCATCACATTCTTATCCTAGCTAACCAAAAGCATTTATTAATACTAAAATCACAAGTCCTCTTTCTTAAACTTTACAATGGAGGTTTTGTTTTGTTTGTTCACCCTTAAGAGAATTCTTTTGGGAATGCAGTAACTCAAAAGAAGAGACAAGTTTTAAGAGCTGGCATTAGCTAGGCATAGTGATTGCATGCCTATCTCAGCACTCCAAAGGCTTAGGCAGATGGCTTAGTAGTTCAAGGCCACCCTATGCTACTTAGTGAGACATATTACAAACAAATAATGACAGTGAAAATTTGGAGCTTTCCTGAATCATTAAATGTGGATTCTTTCCTTCCACTATTTATTCTTTCTTGTGTTGCTTTAAGACAGACTTTCACTATGCAGCACAAGTTGATCATAAACTTTTCGCAACCTTCCTGTCTCAGCCCAGCCTCCCTGATAGTGTGAGTCAACATTCAGTAAACACCTGTTTTTGAATATAACATCTGCACTGAAAGACCTGGATAAATCCAGACTCCCCCCCTCCGCCAAAGCAGGAAAAAATAGAGCCAAAAATCTAAGCAGGGAGAGAAGAATCAGAAATCTAGGATTAGCTGGTTCAGTGACTCTGTTTCAGGAACTAGCTGAAGATAAAGTTAGATTGTAATCTTGAGAATAA
>LOJH01068842.1:0-10050 GCA_001685095.1 Ellobius talpinus
TGGTATCTCAGCAGCTATTGGCTGAAGGAGCAGAAGGAGCTCCCGCAACACTATATCATCGTACCAAAAATAAAAAAAATTATTCAAAATTTTATACTCTTAATTATACCTGTTCCCCAAGTCCATATAGTTATATTTTTATCATATGTACTGATTTCACTTGTGCTTATTTGACTTATTCTATGTCTGCAAGATTTATTTACGATGCTGTAGGATGTAATAGCTTTGTTGACTAAGGTACTCTGTTCTGCCTGGTTCCCGCAGTTAAGTCCCAAAGAAATCACTCAGACGTCTAAAATAATTATAAACTGATTGACCTAGTATCTCAGACTTTTTATTAATTAATTTTTATAACTTATATAGCCCATAATACTTGTCTATGTTAGCCACGTAGCTTGGTACCTTTTTTCGGCAAGGTGGTTGGGTCATGACTGCAGACTGCAGAATCCTCTTCCCAGAATTCTCATTTCCCCACCTCTACTCCCAGCCTGGTTACCCTGCCTATACTTCCTGTCTGGCTACTGGCCAATCAGTGTTTTATTAATATTCAATTGACAGGGTACAGACCATTGTCCCACAGCATAGCTTGGTATTTTTAAATACTGTGTAGTATTCTACTGTAAACATGTCACAGTTTATAGTTTATTTTTCCATTCTACCTTTTCAGGATATGGCATGCTATAGATTTTGGATGTTATCAACAAAGCTTCTGGGAACACTATTGTACATGTCTTCGTTTGTACATATGACCTTATTCTTCATTTGTATAGGTATCTAAGAGTGAAATTAGTGAGTCATAGGACAAATGCCACTAACTACTCTGCCAAGCAGTTCTTCAGTGATTGAGCTACATTGCAATCCACATCAGCCTTGTTACAACCTCCTTACAACACTGGGCGATTCAACTGTTCTGTTGCATGAAGCTCTAGTTTTTTGTTTTGCTTTGTTTTCTCTTACTATGTGGTGTTGCACTATTAGTATCAATCCATTCTACTACCAAAATTCATGCAATTTTTGAGCCAGCATTGTAGAACAAAGTCACCCTTCCCCCATGGTTTCTGTTTACATTTCCCTGATGATATAGAGAGCTGAATATCTCTCCAACCCCCTTTTGAAATGAATAATAGTTAAACAGTTAAGTGTTATTGTTGAATTGTGTCTCTATCTCCAATGAATATGCTGAATTCTGCCTTCAGGTACCTCAGAATCTGGTATTAGAATTGTTGGAGATGCAATTGCTAGGATAAGGTCATACTGACAGAATTTGACCTGTTTTCGTATAAAAACTGTCTTTATAAAAAGCAAAAAAAAAAGGAAGTTGAGAGAAGGAAATATCTCAAGACAGGCACCATCTGAAGTGACAGAGGGCAAATATGGTCATGTAAGAATTGGGGAGATGATGCTGGAACCCACAACTCATCCCCTCACTGTCCTCAGAGGAGATTTACCTTAACACTGTAATTTCAGATTTCTGTCCTCTATAGCTTTGCTACAATGTTTCTGTTCTTTTTTAAAGATTTAGTTATTTATTTTACATATAAACCACAGTTTCTTCTCCTCCCATTCCCTTCCCCACTTCCCTTTAACACCCCCCGTCCACTCCTCCTGTCTCCCTTCAAAAAGGGTAAGGCATTCCATGAGAATCAACAAAGCATGGCATATCAAGCTGAGGCAGGACCAAGCTCCTCCTTGCTGCATCAAGGCTAAGCAAGGCATTGCACCACAGTGAATAGGTTCCAAAGAACCACCTCATGTGTCAGGGACAGATCCTGGTTCCACTGCTAGGGGCCCCACAAACAGCTCAGCCTACACAACTGTCACCCAGATGCAGAGGGCTGTTTCTGTTCTTCTAAATCACCCATCTTGCAATGCTGGCTTATTGTCACTCTATTAATTCTTAATATAAACCAAAATTGGCTGCTCTGTTCTTACTATTCTTTCTGTTTGCTAATTTTGTTGATACATTGCCAATCTTCAGGGGTAAATGTCACTTGTTACAATCTCAATGGTGACCTTTGTTCCTTGGAATATATTTTAAGATCTGCCATTACAGAGGGAGAATTAGTGTGGGAATAAATTAGATGAAGTAAAACATGATCAAGTTCTATATTAATGGAGTGGGAAACCACTTGATAGTGCCAAGCCACCTAGAACACATGCATTTAAGGTGGTTTTCCAACTTTGCTTTTCTTCCATTGGTTCTAAAAAAGGAAAGTGAGTTTTTCACTTGGCTTTTATCCAGGACTGTTTGCACTTCAGAGTCTGCTTAGAAATTTTATTTGTTCACCACGTTAATTGATTAGAGATACAATAAAGCAGAAGATTTATGATTCTGCTAATGATATTTACAAAGGGTTTGTTGATTATCATATAATTTAATAGATTTAAAGCTGTCACAGAAATCATATTTGAAACTCATATTTCAGTGCCATGCTACTTTTGCCTGAGTGAGTTACCTCCATACCATTTGCCATTCTACCATTGTCTGTCTCTGTGAATTAGAGATTATCAGAAAACTAATGAAGCCTTGGGGAATAAAACTATTAATTTCAAAGAATATGAAATTTATGAGGTGCTTAGCAAAACACACTAGTGCATGGCATTAATACATGGTTTTCAACATGCCTCAATAGCATGTGTCTCTGGGAATATTTTTGGCGTCTTAGAAAATAATGCTAAAATAAGAAGAGAAATGAACACACATATTTGTCCCTATGGAAAGCTTCAGTATTGACTGAGTACCTAAGCAGGAGGTATACAAACACACACACACACACACACACACACAAAACATTTTTCAGTTTCATTTGTCTCTCTTTTGCATTATGACTAGATCAGGGTATCTTAAATGACTTTAATGGTTAGCTTGACATCAACAAATTGTTACAAAAGATTGAGAACTTTGCATTGATATTAGATACAAAAATTGTCTTCATAATTTTCTAAGCTAGAATAGCTAAAGAAAGGCACTATTTTTATTTATGAGGCAACACACAAAAAGGTACCATATAAAAGGTCAAGCACTTTTCCTATCAAATCTTTTGTCTCTTTTTCTAAAAAATTGCCCTTGGTGCATCCTGACATTTCTTTCCCACTATAACAGGAAGTGTAATATCAAAAGTAGAAAAATTTCAAACTGTACCAGCTTATAGTCTGCAAACGTTTCTGAAAATAGCCCATTATCACACCTCTTTTCAGAGCAATACATGACGATATGCCTTTCCAGTGACCTAGTAGTCATGATTAGATTTTATAAAAATGATTTACCTTAATGTACAGTGTTTTTCATTGAATTTATTGCCTCTGCAACTGGATCACTATCCAAATTCACTGAACTGTGTGCATATAGCATCAATGAAAACACAGTTTTAAAAAATAGTTTTAGGGTTGACTACAAAGTAATGGATCCCATCGAGACATTTTCGTAAATAATGTTTTCTTATTCGTCTCTCTCCCACATTGCCTTTCCCTGTTCTAGATTTTCATTCATTTCCTTTGGCTCCTGGTAAACAATCAACCAGTAGCTCCTAAACAGGAATAGGCATGGATCACCTACTCTCCTGTGCTTGTTAGGTTTAGTAATAGCAATCACCAAGGAGGAAGAAGATACTATCAACTAGTTTTTGGAAAATGTTCATTTGACTCCAGGCTCCATATAATAAACCTGGATCATATTATCTAAACTGCATTGAAGTATAAAGTACTCTTTATTCCTAGAATTTAAGATTTTGTATATTTCTAAGGAACTCACCCAGATTTGTTTTATTCTTTTCTTCTTTTTAAACCTGTCAGGTATAGTTGGTGCTGCCCATATACACTTGGATTTGTAGCTTTGTTTTGGCATGTGGTCAGCCCATTGGGTCTGCATTCTTAATGAAAACTGACTCTCCATCCTCCCAGGAGCTATCACTGACAATAGTTCCTTAGATAGAGGTGAAACTTTATATTGACCTCCCCTCTCTGCAGGGATTTTGACTGGTTGAAATTGCTCAGGTTTCCTGCACACTGTCACAAACACTGTACATTCATCTGCACAGCTATCCTGCTGTGTACAGGAAAACACCACTCCTTCTTTGAAGTCATCCATTGCCTTTGGCTTTGACAACCTATCTCCTGACATCCATAATGATTTCTGAGTCTTTGGAGGAGGGCTGTGATATAGATGCCCTATTTAGGGCTGAGCATTATCTGCATCTTGACAAATTGCATCTCTGTCTTAATTGCCATCTACTACAAAAGGAAGCTTCTTTGATGGGGGTTCAAAGATGTGCTGATCTTGGGTATAATGATAAGTCATTAGAAGTCAGTTTAATTTTATGCCCATGTAACAGAGTGTAGTAGTAGATTCTCCCTATTCCCTGTCTAGCCAAAGATTCTTGGCCGCAATAGTAGTGCCAGATATGAGTTTCAACTCATGAAGTAGACCTAAAACTGAATCAGAAAGTGAATAGTCACTTCCATGATATCCACGGCGCCATTGTATCAACTGGCATGTCTTACCAAGCTAGTTGTTATTTTAGCTTTCAGGGTGTGGTGGCTAGTTTTATATCGAGTTGACACAAGCTAGATTTAATTAGGAACAGTGACTCTAGAGTGAGAAAATTCCTCCATAAGATTTTCATGGAGGCAATTCTATAGGACATCTTCTTAATAAATGTTGGGAGGTCCAGACTTTTGTAGGTGTTGCCATAGTACTATAGGAAGGTAGACTGAGTAAGCCAAGAGGACCAAGCCAGTAAGCAGTATTCTTCCACAGTTTCATCATCACTTCCTGCCTCCAGTTTACTACCTTGAGGTCCCTCAATGATAGACTTATAAGCTGTAAAGTGAAATAAAACCTTTCTTCTCCAGGTTGCTTTTGGTCATAGTGTTTCATCATACCAGTAGAAACCCCAAGACACAGGATCTATACCCGGATAAGATTGATAATTGATTAATGATTACTTTTTTTCTTTAGTAGAATGTATAGCATCTTCAGTACTATGAAAGTTATTCTGTAGGGATGAAGCTTCCAGGTCAGTACAAACAATATCTCCATATTCTTTGAATCAAGTCTGTGGTACCTTCAACAACAGAGTCTCATGGTCATGTTCTGGAGAGTAACCACAGCATTGACAATAGCCCATAATGTTTTAGGTCTATGGGAACTAACTGGCTAAAAGTTCCAAAAGTGGTAACCCATTCCTGGCAGTGAACTTTCTATTTCTTAGCATGTGGTGTGTAGATGGTGTGTATTTGTTTTCCTTCATTGCAGAATAACTCCATTTGATATCTTTATGTACAGGCATATGTATATATTTTAGCAAGCTTTTATAGTAGTTGGTGGTCATGTGACCTTTTTGAGGAGTCTTTAGTGATAACTCTCTTTCCATTTTGCCCCTCCCACAATTCACACTGCTTAACCCTTCCCATTCCACTGCTCCTCTTTAAATTTTACACCACTATGTTCATTTCTCCTTCCTTGAAGTCACGCCTTACCTTTGAACTGTATGTGTGTTCAAAATAGAACACAAGTATCTGAAAGATTAGGAGCTGGAAACAATTCTGAATGAAGTAATCCAGACTCAAAAATCAAGTGTTCCATGTTTTAGAAATACTTCTTAACATACAAGCCCAAAACATCAGAATCTGTAGAGTCTTGTATGTGTGTAATAGGAAAAAATGAGGTGCTATGATTCTTTGAAGAATTTAGGAAAGGCTGAAAAATTAACTGAAAGTCATTGGAAAGATGACAATTTGTGTGTGTGAGCACACATTAAAGTCATACACACACATATATTATACATGAATGTACAGGCAGTCACATACACATATACATGCATATACAGGCAGTCACACACACATATACTTGTGTGTACAGGCCAGACACTGCCTTGGAAATGTTTCTAAAATCTAGAATATTACAGAAAAATCATGTAAGCAACACTTGCAATTTTATTCTATTTTTAAATTTATTTTGATTCTTAAATAGAAAAATAGAGGGAAACATGCTTTTCTTCAAATTACTAACTTAAAAATTAATCCTATGACTTAAATGTCACAGAAAATACCTCCCTCTGTCTCTGTCCTTCTCTCTCAGTGTGTAGGTATGGGTTTTATCATAATGAGGCATCTTCAAGGGGATAATTGCTATTCATAACTGCAGGAATAATTAAACATGAGTGGAGAAAGAATGTTCAGAAATAGGATTTAACTACTGGTGATTATGATAAAAGTGACAAATTCTGTCTTCAGTTGAGCATTTACTGTGCCACACACAACAATTTCTACATCAAAGTATATTATATAATAATGCATCATATAGTAACACATAACATAATGTTATCATATATAATGATATATAGTACTCTATATTATGATAAACTAATAATATTATACAAATTTTATAGCATATATAGTATATATTAGTGTATATGGGTAGTAATTTTAACATAGCAGCCTCTATAAATGAAGTCAGAGTGCACTAGAAAAAGATTGATTCACACTGAGCAACACAGAAAAAAGTGGCAATCTGAATGCAGATTTTAAATAATGTGATACTAACAAGGATTGGCAAGACCTGGTTAATGCACAAAAATTGTAAAATATTTAAATGAATAGTAAATTTAGTCTACATGAGAAGTTATTTGGATTTTTTTCACCTCTCTGCCAAAGGACAATCATAACTGTTAGAACCTTAGGGTGAAAAAAAGTCTCAACTCAATTCAATAATATATTTTTAAAGTTAGTTCCCTTAGAATTTATAAAATGTGTTTTGTTCAGATTCATTCATTTCCCTGGCTCCTCCCAATCTACTACCAATTTTTTCTTCTCACTGTTTTGTGTATTGCTTATTTATTTATTTATTGCTTATTTTTATACCCTAAAAGTCTTAATATGACCTGTCCATAGATTCTTGGATTGCTGTGTGGCCTTCCATTAGAGTGTAGTCAACTTACCATAGACCATACTCCTGAAAAAAACTGATTTTCCCTCACTCAGCATCATTAATTGCAATAGTTCCTTGGCTAAGGTTGGGACATAGTGCCCACCTTTCTTCCTCATTTTGGAATTTGGTCTGACTTGAACTTACACAGACCTGGTATGTATTGTTACAGCCACTGTGAGTTCATCGCATACGTGCCATTTTGTGTTCAGAAAATACTGTTTCTTGTAGCCATCCGTTTTCTCTGGCTCTTACACTCTTTATACTTCTCTTTCACAACAATTCTTGAGCCTTGGGAGGAGGGAGTGTGATATAGATGTCACACTCAGGGCAGAGAATTCTACTGTCTCTTATCTCTATACCTTGATGAGTTGTTGGTCTATATTAATCATCATAAATCATCATATATTGCAAATAGAACCCTCTTGGATGAGGTTTAGATGAGTGTGGAAAGTCATAAGGAGTCAGTTTAATACCATGTACATTTAGCATAGTGATAGTAGTAGGCTATCCCCTAGGACCTAGGACCCATCTCTAGTCATATGTTCTTAACTCATTAATAGCACAAGGCACAGGTTTCAAACTGTGGAGAGGGTCTTGAATCCAATCAGAAAATGGCTGGCTACTCCTGTGCTGTTTTGGCCACTTTTGCACCAGTGGGTATATCTTGTCAGCCCAGGTGTTACTGTAGCTTGCAGTGTTAACAGCTGTGCAATTTGATGATTATTTTACTCTGGTAGCATGTGTAGCACCTTCAAGCACTATTAAAGATAGCCAATAGGGATGAAACTTCCAGAACAGTAACCTTGACATCTGCTTGACTCAAGTATGTAGCATCTTCATCATTAGAGTTTTATTGTCAAGCTCTGGAGAATCACAAACAGTACAGGCAATTAAGGCTTATGAGACCTCACTGGCAAACAACTCCAGAGGAGGCAATCCACTTATGTCAATGGGCTTTCTATTTCTTAGCCTGTGCTCTTTAACTAATAGGTATATTGTCACCTGTTATAGGATGACTCTATTTTAAACATATACATAGGGAAATTACTTTGTTGTTGCATAGATTTTCAAAAGATTTTTCCAATAGATGTTTAGTGATATTTATTCTTCCCTGTATTTCTTCATCTTCCCTGTCCTTGAATTCCCCACCATAATGCAACTTTTTCTGTTCCATTATTTTCCTTCAAGCCTTTAAGTCAACGTATTCTGGTCCCAATCTTTGAAAACATCCCTACCATGGACCCTTGCTAACTTCCTGCTCTATATAGATATTCCACGAAGCACAAATGTCTGAAGGTTCAAAACTGACATCCACAAATGAGAGAGAGAACATGTAAGATTATGAAATTCACAGGTAAGCGGATAGCACTGGAAATAATCATTTTGAGTGAGGTAATCCAGACCTAGAAAAATCAATTGTATGTTTTTTTTTGTAGTGAAAGAGGATCTCGCCAAAGTTTAGATGCAATGCAACTCTGGAATAATAACCATGTTATGGGTCTATTCATTATTTAGGGTTCCTTTCTGCATTGTGACATTTAGATGAGAATATCTAAGAAATGCAGGTCTGACACTTGGGGTTTTGGGCAGCTCCGTGCATTCATATATTTTTTTTTTACAAAAAAATAAAAATCAGCTTCATGTATCAATTCAGATGTTTAAAAATAATAACATCTTAATTGAATTTTAATACTTGAATTGATACATGCACATGTGAACTGAATGCAAATAAAGAATCCATTTACTCATTCCCATACCTTTTCATCAAATTTTCCCCGAAGGAGAAGAACACAACATGCAAGTCAAAGAAATTTACTAAATTCGGGACCAATGCCATTTTCACAGTTTTACACATAATGAAATTGAGGGAAAGAAATGATAACTCATGTCTCTAAGTTGGTTGTTATCATAGATATTATATTCAAAGGCTTCAAAATGTCAACAATTTAGTAACTTTTGAACACTTTGGGGGAACCTCTAGGTTTCTCTCATATTGTAAAACCTCAAAGAAAAAATATTTATTTTTCAAATTAGTAAAATTATAACAATTAAAATACAAAATAAATGATTATTTATTTATTTATTTTGCATCCTGGCTGCAGTTTTCCTTCTCCCCTCTTCCCCTAGTCCTCCCCCCCAGCCCTACTCTTCAGTCCACTCCTTTGTTTATATTCAGGAAAGAAAAGGTCTAGCATGGCTATCAACAAAACATGGCATATCAAGTTTGTTAAGAGTAAACAGATTGAAATAAAACGTGAATATTGCACAAATAAAATGTTATTTAAATGTTAAAATGTAGATGGATCTTAAAAATTAATTCTATTTTCAGAATTTATTTTCATACTTGTTATATCTCTACTTTTATCCTGAGGCAGATTGATACATGATGTGTCTGCTCGTCTGTGGGACATGACATGGCTGCACTCAAAATAAGTGGCAATAAAATGAAAAAAACTGTTGTGATGGAAATGTATGAAAGATGCCTTATCAACAAAGGAGAGAAGGTAGAGTTGCTCACATAGGACAAGAAAAGGATTTTTATTAAATTTTTTATCATAAAAGACAGAAACACATTTGGTGTCAGGTAGATGATGTTAAAGAGCTGGGCAGGTTGTTAGATAGGAGTGAGATAAGCCAGGATTCATTTCTCAATTTTGGGATTTTGATTAAGTTATTCAAACTTTATAGGACTTAGTTTGCTCACCTATGACATCAGGATAACTATAAAGTTATTATTCTAAATGGTGTTTGGCATAATAAATGATTACACTGTCTTTTTCCAAAACCAAGACAAAATGAGCCCAAGCTAAGGAAAAAAGTGTATATATAAAATCATACAGGAAAGGAAATGAGAGCTCTACCCTTGTTGCCCCAGAAACCTCACACTCCCATTTGTGATTTCCTTTTTTTCACTTTATTCCTAATTTTACATATTTGTACAGTTCACACTTTATATTACATACTGAAGATTCATTACCCTTAAAGTTATCAAGCCTTATCACCTGAGAAGATAGCTTAGTCGGTAAACTACTTATAGGACAAGAATGAGAACTGACATCTATCTATCCATCTATCATCTATCTATCTATCTATCTATCTATCTATCTCTCTCTCTCTCTATC
>LOJH01068843.1:0-10049 GCA_001685095.1 Ellobius talpinus
AAGCTGTTTCAAGTTCACAGAAGCATCGTCAAAATTGGTGACAGAAGCTTGTAGTGCTGCAGAGACTGCTGAGCAGGAAGGGGCTTGCCTAGCTTGTGAGGTCTGGGGCACAACTCCAACCTCTCTCAGCCCCCCCCCNTAGCCACATTTACGAGCTGCAACTCCCTTTACTCCTTCATCATCTGAGCACTGTATCGGTCTATTGAGAATTGTTTTTCTTGAACTGGCAGTAAGTTATCTTCCAGAGACATGAACTATGCTTCATTTATTAGGATATCATTGACAAATCAGAATTTGTAGGACTGTATGAGGAGAAAAGAAATGGCTAGTGAAAGTGGAAATGGGATAGGAAAAGTTCTTAAGGAATACATGTGGTTCAGTTCTTGGCATAATGGATAAAGAGCTCAGGGAGATGTGGAAAAGATGCCTAGCAGGGAGTTGGCAAGGAACATTGCAACAGAGGATGAAACTCCATCTGTCTATTGGGCCGAACACTGTGAGAAGAACAGAAGGGGGTCCAGGACTATGGGTATACGAGGGTCCAACCAAAAGACATGGTGTGGGAAGACATCTGTGAATTGAAACCTAGAAAAATGTCAATATTTATACATATTTACGGGGAGATAAGAATTAAGGAAATGACTTTTAAAATCCAGCATTTTCAGGGGAGAACAAGGGAGAAAGAATGTTAGGTAAACTGTAGTTTTGCAAAGAAAAACCCTAAGTTTTGAGGTCACAGGTAAGAAAATATTTTGAGTACTGGTAAGTTTAGTTGAACTGAGATTAATAATCTATAATACTGTAAGATTTTAACAAAGGGCAGATAATGACAAGGGAGTTATCAAACCCAAATTACTATGGGTCAAGACACAATAAGAGGAGTGTGTGGAGGCTTTTCTACAGCCATGATTATTCAGTCAGACCTGAAGTTCTCTGTGTATTTGATCGGTTTATCCAAGTTTTTAATATCTTCTTTCCCTTGCCTAAAAGCCACTCTACTATGGTGGCAGGAATGTGGTAACTGCAGTGTGTCTGCTTTCAGCAAGCAGTGAGAGATAAATGTTGCCCATTTTTTTTCTGCTGTTAGTCCAGCACCCCAGCCCATGAGACTATGTATGCCACCCCCATTTAGTGGGGCTTTTCTTACCATACCGAACTTGTTTAGAAATCCTTTGACAGATATGCCTAGAGGTTTGCCTTTGGTGATCCGGGATCCCCCTAAGTTAATAGTCTGTATTAATCACCACAATGGGTATCTTACAAAAAATAGAAATTGCTCTGTTATGACACTAAAGGTTCTTTCAGTCCCCGTCACCAGTATCTGATGGATGGGTGTCAGCCTCTAGACTCACTGATGACAGATCTTCACTATTTCCTCACATAATGAGAGGAATCTGTTAAGTCTCTGTTTTTAAAGGTTTGACCCTCCTGACCTAATTACCTCATAAAAGCCATGTCTAGTATTATTATACTGGAGATCAGATTTCAATATTAGATATTGATGGTGTCCACTTATTCACACCAGAGACCAACTCCAGAGGATTCTTGGTGTGTACTGCCCCCATTTTCTTTTATAACTTTTCTAACTCTGTATTTTTTCAAGAATCATTTTCAAAATCCACTTGTTCTACATGATTTTTATAATGTAATATAAATGCACACTTCTATCCTTTTTATTATCAATCATGAAAGCATTATAATATCTCCTGATCCCTAGAGAAAAATTAAGGAAAGTGCATTGCATTTCACTACAGGAAGGATGGAGAATGACTCTGCTGATTTTTTCTCTCTGTGAACAGAGCCCTCCCTTCATCCAGCTCTCAACGCCACAGCACTGCTTTTGTGGACTCAGGTATTCTCCCCCAGTAATGAAGTGCTGAGCATACCGTCCTTGCATTGCTGCCATGTCTGTGAGTACATGACCCTACCGCCATTATCCCCAATGGCTTTAAGCAAATGTGATCATCACTGCACCAGCTTGTGTGCTCCAAACACACCTGCAATTCGTTTATGCCTTTTCCCCCTTCCACTCCTGCCATCGATTTAGAAACATGTTGCACTTGTTTGTATATCAGTTAACATAGAAAGCAATGCGTTTCATTATGAATTTTCATGTTTATCTTGTTAATCCTTCTTTTTCCTCTTTCCCTCATCCTCCTATCTCTTTAACCTTATATTCTTCCTCACTCTCCACTCTCATGTCACATATAATCTATTTTTCCTCTCCCACATGTTTAAGTTTTGCTTCTTATATGCATGGTGACCTTTCCAGTTTCATGACCAGCATCAATGCTCACATAAATCTATATATATTTATGAAGTCAAATCTAGACCTATGAGAGGAAACATGCAGTATTTGTGTTGCCAAGTCAGGGTTATATAAATATAATAATGGGAAGGGCTGTACAATTTTCTGAAATTTTTACGATATTATTTTTCCCTACCATTTCATGAAATGCAATAATGTGTGTGTACATTGTGTATTTGTATAGGTTCACCCTTTCATCTTGACAGCCTTGTCAATAAGTTACATCTGACTACCTTGATGAATAGCAGTGGCTTTTCTTTTATTTGACTTTGATTTTTTTCCTTTAAAAAGGAAAGAAGGATAGAAAGAAGTATGAAGGAAGGAAGTGTGGAAGGAAGAAATAAATACTGGAGGAAGGAAGGCTGGATGGAAAGTAGATTAGAAAGGAAGGAAAGAGGAAACATTAAGCCACAGGAGCACTGTAGTCTGCGACCAGTAGAATGCAGTGTCTTCTCTTACTTGAGGTAGTGGAATGCACTGTCCCAAAGAAGGAAGTGTGTATTAGAGGAAAAGAGAATAGAGCTTTTAATAAAGCAGATATAGTGTTTACCTTAATTTTTCTAGTATTAATAAAAAAACTCTAGAGTCAGAAAGTAAGACAAAACCCTGATAAATCCAAGGAACAGCATAGGGACAATTAGCTGACCATACTCCCCACATTTTCCCAATCCAAAAGGCCAAGAGATATTCCTCTGCCCCTCCTTCTCTCAGCTTGTCTCTCTCTATCTGACTTTCTCAGTCCTACAACATATCTATGGCTAATCCTGGTCAGCCAATTGCTCACTCTGTCTATGAGTCAAGGTTGCTCTACTGGTACATCAAAGTGGCAGGTTAAACCGTTTGTCCACAACAGAAAAGTAAACCATGAGAGTCAACATGGTATATCAGAGAGAGTAGACTCATGAGTGCATAACATTATCAGTTGAAGACTTTATTAAGGTGGGCATGAAAATTGTTTTCAGAGCAGGTGAGGCAAACTTTAGGTGAGAAGCTGCACTCCACCTTCCCAGGTCAACCAAAGAAGAAGTAACTAGCTACATTTGGATATTGGTGATTCCAAGTCTGTAATCAATTCAAACATCTCAGTAAACTCTCAAACTCCAGTAATTCACTGTGTCTCCTGTGCATCTAACTGAGGTGACTAACTGCCACTACTGCAAATTTATGTTGTGTTAGTTTAAGTCAAAAAGTCACAGGTAACTGCAATAACTATTCTTAAGCTCCAACAGCTCAGAGCCCTGGCTAATTTTCTGGTTTATTTTCAAGTAAGCAATGGCAAGCACTTACTGTGAAGGTCTATGAATAATATCTCATTTGATTTCTCTGCTTAAATGCATCCACAGAATTTCTGTATCTCTGGAAGATACTGTACTCGGTTTGATGGCTTAGATGCTTCTTGGGAAATTGACACTTCATTTTATTTGTAAATAAAATAAGTATATGTTCTTTGGCAGTGTTGCTTTGCATTGGAACCACAGAGCTGAAAGAGGTAGTAAGATATGGTTTGTGATAGAAGTGGGTCTTTGTGGGAGAAATATATAAGTCATGTTGACTGTAGATGGCTCTTCACTCCCACTTCAACAAATGCATCCCAGGTACAGAATTAGTAGAAAAAGTGACATATGCATAGTTGAAACTTTTCTACAGTATTTGTATACTTAAATTCATTGAATTGAGTCATCTAGTATCACAGTCTCACATTTCTTCTTTAAACAAGAATACTGTGCTTATTAACCATGGCTATACATGTATATATATGTATATATATGATATACATGTATATCATAATCCTTCAACTATTTTTTCCTGCTTTTAAAATCATAAGTGTATCTTGCATAGTAATTGCTTCTAAATTAAGAAATAAATGTTAGGAAGACTTCAACGGTGTGTTCTATTAAAACTAAACACACCAGGTAACTACAATTTTAAATACCAAACAAAAATGAATGTGTATTAATCTGCCATATTTGATGCACTATTTGTCTTAAAATTCGAGTTCTTAAGTTGTGAATAGTTGTAAAACTGGCATTAATAATTTTGCTGTATATTATATTCTTTCTGGACAAATAATTGTGACATTTACAGTTATTCTAAAGGAGTTTTTAGCAGTCCCCCAAATAGTTTTGTACATTTCTAGTGATAACAATATAATATCATGTCACTTTAGTTTCTAGATCCAAAATCATTCCATGATTAAATACTAAGATTTGTGTACACAAATCCTGGTGTGTTTACAGGACAAGAGCTATGTGTCACTTTCTCCAGGACTGAATGAGGAAGAAGACTCTCAGGGAGTTCTCTGACCTATGACAGTTCACATACTGAGTATGCTGTGAAACTGACAGGGAAGATGTCTTTAATTGCATATAAGAAACTTTACAATTCTTGTACCCCTTCTGACTAGAATCCTTAATCTGAAATTATTTCTGAACTTCATATTGCTTATGAAGAGAGATGTACAAATTTCATGCACCCAAGGAAATATTCTCTTTAGCAAGTGTCCAGTCAACCCAAGTCTTAGCCACCTGAGTTCCATTCCTGTGATTCATTTACTTTGAGGGACTGTGTACACAGAATGTGCAAGGGATGGAAGCCAAGCTGTAGAGGACAGAAGACATTAAAATTCTTTGAATATTGTCATACACTGATCAAAACCAGTCGTGAAGACTGAAGGCATTTTGTTTTGTTTGTAAAAGTAAAACATAGCTTAAATGATGCTGGAATAAAGGCTCAGTTGATAAAGTTCTTGCCTTGCAGGCCTGAGGACCTGAGTTTGGTCCCAGAAACAATGAAAAAAATATAGAAAGAGGGTGTTAAATGCTCACACTCCTGGTACTAGGGAGGTGGAGACCAGCATGGACTGCCTTTATCACACACACACACACACACACACACACACACACACGTACAGATACAAACACACATATACAAATATAAAACAAAGGAAAACAATGTTGGCATGCCAGCAGAACCAGAAATGAAGATAACAATTTGAAATTTTTTATAAATATATGTATATTAATCCGAAAGGGTATCACTTTTGATACCAAGGACTTAGAAATGAAGTGTAAATAATGAAGAGTATTTCCCCACTGCCTAAATCCAGAGGGCTTTCCTCAGATTCAACCTCTTCTCTTAGTTACTCCAATTTAATATTAAGCATCATTTTGATGAAAATGTAGAAAGCATTCAGTTCAATATGAAAATATACTTTTCCATACATTATAATCACCTGTTTAGCCCAAAAAGTCACTGATGAGGACAGGAAAATATTTAGAATGGGCTGCTGTGGTCAGAGTCATATGGTGACATTTGCAATTTTACCTGAACCCTTTCAATTTTACGGAATTGGGAAAAAATTGAGTGTTCAGCTTTGTCCCCTGCTAGCTGGTTAGAGATCTGTTGAGGTGGCGTTTGGGTTAGCATGGAGAATGAAACACTGCAAGTGGTAGAAATGCCTTTTCCAAGCAAGCAGTCTGTTCAAACAACCATAATTTTAGAATTATGTGATAAAGAATCTCTCTTTTAAAAACTAGGTCATTTCCCAAAATCTCTTTCAATTTCATTTAAGTCTTCCATTAAATATGATCTCTTCCTTTGGTGCCTCTTCACATCATGCTCTGCTAAGCTTGGTATAGAGCCTTGACCTTACAAAATGTGTCAAATATCTTCGGATCTATTGTCTTCCTATGTTTTTCTCTTTGCCATCTCTTAATCCCTTGAACTCCTTTGTTATTACTATCCAGAAGCTAAACTTGTTGATAGTGTCTATTTAGATCTGTTACTCTAGAGCTAAAATGTATCTGTCTTAGGACTCCCACAGAAGCTGTCCTGAAGCCTGGCATTTGAAATCCAGGCTCTGTCTCTGGACTCAACAACTGGAGCTCCTTGTTCTTCACCAACCATTACCAATTGCACATTCTCCTATCATTTCTGGTTGAAATTCAACAATTTTCAAAGCCGCATCTAGAGAAAACTGGGCATTGAAATAATTATATATATTATCTGAAAGGAAAAATATTATTCACTAAAGGATCTCAATAAAATTCATTTGGGAAATCCTAGTTTAAGAAAATTATTTTGTTGTAGATCATTTCAAACATGTAATATAATAATTCACAGCTTGAATCTTCAACACAGGTCAAAATATGCCTTATTGATGTGAAAAACCATTTTGTTTTATTTTATGTCTTCATATAATTATAATTAATAGAGTGACATTCACGTGGACTCAAAATATTGGCATAAGTACTTCAATGAAGCAAAAACCATTTTCTGGAGACTCTTTATATTTGATTCATCCCAATCCTTCTATACCCACATCCTTAGACAACCTTTGCTCTTTTCTACTTTTAATTAACTTGAGTTTTCTACACTATCGTAAAAATAGAATCATTTTGTTATAACCCTTTCACTTGCATAATTCATTGAAAGGCAATCCAATTTCATGTGTGTGCTAATTGTTTCTTCTCTTCTTTGTCACTCCAGAATAATTCATTTAAGGGCTATATAACACATCTTTACTCACATGTTGGCAGTCATTTGGATATTTTATATTTGTAGATTTTGTTAGAGAAAGCATCTTTGGAGATGTGCAAATATTTTAGGTAAAAATGTATTCTCATTTTTCTTTTTATAAATTTAAATAACTTTTTTCATTTATTTTACATACCAACCAGTTTACCCTCCCTTCTTTCCTCCCATTCTCTCCCCTTTCCCATTTAACCTTCTCCCCATCCATTCCTTTCCCATCTTCAGGCCTCACATGCGCTTCCACAAAGCATGCCACATCAAGTTGAGGCAGGATGGAACTCATCCCCTTACATTGAGTTGGGACCAGGTAATCCATCTTGTGGAACAGGTTACCAAAAGCCAGCTGAGCACTAGAAAGAAGTTCTGCTTTCACTGTTAGAAGCCTTACTAAGAGACCAAACTATATGTATGATCTTCACACACATGCAGAAGGTCTAGGTCCATCCCATGCAGGCTCCGTGATTGTTGGTCCAGTGTCCATGAGCTCCTGAGAGCTAGGGTCACTTGTCTTTGTGGATTTCCACATCATACCCCACTTGCTGGTACAATCCCTCTTCCCTTTCTTCTGCAAGGGTTTTGGAGCTCAGCATAGTGCTTGTCTGGTGCGGGACAATTGTCTATATTCTATCAATTATGTTTTAAATAAATGTTGGTTGTCCAGTAGCCAGGCAGGAAGTATAAGCGGGACAACCAGACAGGAAGTAGAGGCAGTCAGGAAGAACAGGAGAATTCTGGGAAGGAGGAAGCCCATTCCTCCCCAGTCCTGTCCTAACCACAGAAGAAGGAAGATGTGATTGCCCCACTGAAAAAGTTACTGAGCCATGTGGCTAACATAGCTAAGAATAATGGGTTAATATAAGTTGTAAGAGTTAATAAGAAGCCTGAGATAATGGACCAATCAGTTTACCATTAATATAGACCTCAGTATGATTTTTTGGGGGGCTAAACAGCTGTGGGACCTGGTGGGAAAACAGAAACCAGGCAGGACAGAAGCCCCGACAACACTTGTCTGTGGATCTCTGCCCTCATTCACCAGTTACTGGATAGAGTTTCTCTAATGGCAATTGGGGAAGTCACCAGTCAACTTACAGTAGATGACCAGTTCAGGCACCCTCTCCACCATTGCTAAGAGTCACTCTAGTTCCCATCCCTCCATTCCCCCACCCCACCCCCAGTTTACCAAGGAGGTCTTTTCTACTTCTACTTACAATGGAAATCTGTGTATGCTTCTTTGGACCCTGCTTGTTTTCTAGCCTCTCTGGGGCTGTGGATTGTATGTCGGTTATTCTATACTTTTCTCCTAATAACCACCTATGAGTGAGTACATACCATGTTTGACTTTATGGGTCTGGATTACCTCACTCAGAATGATTTTTCTTCTAATTCCATTCATTTGTCTGCAAATTTCATAATGCCATTCATTTTACAGCTGAATAGTACTCCATTGTGTAAATGCACAGCATTTTTCTTATCCATTCTTCAGTTGAGGAGCATGTAGGTTGTTTTCAAGCTCTAGTTACTATGAATAAAGGTGCTACAAACATAGTTGAGCAAATATCTCTGTCATATGACTGCACATCTTCTGGGTGTATGCCTAAAATTGGTGCAGCTGGGTTTGAGGTAGATTAATCCCCAATTTTTTAAGAAACCACCACACCAATTTCCAAAGTGACTGTACAAGTTTGCACTCACACCAGAAATGGGGGATGGTTCCCCTTACTCCACATCTTCTCCAATAAACTGTCATTAGTGTTTTTGATATTAGCCATTCTTACAGGTTTAAGATGGTATCCCAGAGTCATTTTGATTTGCATTTCCCTGATTACTAAGAATGTTGAGCAATTTTTAAGTGTATTTCAGCCATTTCAGATTATTTTGATGAGAATTCTCTGTTTAGATCTGTATCCCATTTTTAAAAATTAGATTATTTGATATTTTTGATGTCTATTTTCTTGAGTTCTTTATAAATTTTGGAGATCATTTCTCTGTAAGATGGTCTATTGAGGCTCTTTTTCCACTCTATAAGCTTCCATTTTGTCTTATTGATAGTATCCTTTGCCTTACAGAAACTTTTCTGTTTCAGAAGGTTCAATTTGTTCATTGTCAATCTCAGTGTCTGTGCTACTGGTCTTTTATTAAGGAAGTAGTCTCCTGTGCCAGTGTGTTCAATGTTACTTCCCACTTTGTCTTCTATCAGGTTCCACGCAATTGGATTTATGTTGAGGCCTTTGATCTACTTAGACTTGAGGTTTGTGCATGGGGATAGATATGGATCTGTTTGCATTTTTCTACATGTCAGCATCCAGGTATGTCAGCACCATTTCTTGAAAATGCTTTCTTTTTCCACTGTATAATTTTGGCTTCTTTGCCAAAAATCAGGTGTTCATAGTTGTGTATATTTATGTCAGTGCTTTTGGGTCAATTCCATTGATCCATGGGTCTGTTTTTATGCTAAAGCTAAGCTGCTTTTATTATTATAGCTCTATAGTAGAGTTTAAAGTAAAGGATTATGATGTCTCTAGAAGTTTCTGTGTTGTACAGGATTGTTTTTTGTTGTTCTGGGTTTTTTCTTTGATTACTTGTTTTATTTTGTTTTTCCATATGAAATTGAGTATTGTTTATTTGAGGTCTGGGAAGAATTGTGTTGGGATTTTGATGGGGATTATATTGAATCTGTAGGTTGTTTTTGGTAAGACTGCCATTTTTACTATGTTAATCCTACTGATCTATAAGCATGGGAGCTCTTTCCATTTTATGATATCTCTTTAAATTTCCTTCTTTAAAAACTTCAAGTTCTTGTCATGCAGGTAGGTGTTTCACTTGTTTGGTTACAGTTACCTCAAGGTATTTTATCTTAGTTGTGACTAATGTAAAGGGTGTTGTTACTCTGATTTCTTTCCTAACCCATTTATCATTTATATACAGAATGTCTACTCATTTTTAAAATTAATCTTGCATCCAGTCACATTGCTGAAGTTGTTTATCAGCTGTAGGAATTATGTGGTAGAATTTTTGGCATCACTTATGTATACTATAAAACATCTGCCAATTTTTATTTCTTCCCTTCCAATTTGTATCCCCTTGATCTCCTTTTTTGTCCTATTGCTCTAGCTAGAATTTCAAGTAACTTATTGAATAGATGATGGAGGAGGGTCTACATTTGGCACCCAACGTGGTAACGAACTCCACGTAAAACCTGAGAGTGCTT
>LOJH01068850.1:0-10048 GCA_001685095.1 Ellobius talpinus
TATGGCATTTAACAAAAGAACTTCTTATGACAGAGAGACATCCCAGCTCCTGCAACATCCTATAGCTCCTCTAAGAAGATGCATGGTTACAGAAGACCTTTTGTCTGGAGATTTGCCTTTGGATATGGCAAAGCCACCCACACAACAAAAAAATTGCCTTACACTTCATCAGCTTCCTGGACACTACACTGGGGGATCGATTGTCTGATCCTATCAAGACAGGTAGACTGAACCCTACCCCCACAGGAAATCTTCAGGCTTCCTGGACTCAGCAGCTAAAGGCAAGTACTGCTTCTAAGACTGGTATTTGCCAAAGACTACAGAGAGTCTTGGGTTTGCCTGCATAGCTAAAAAAAAAAAGCGGTCTCATTTCTGTTCATTTACTTATACCCTCTCAGATCTGTCTGATGGCATTTGATAACTTAAGGTACTGGTAGTTCACTCTTTATTAAGTTTCCTGCTAAAAATATAGACAGGTGTGCCTCTTTCACAGGCTGCATAGTTCAGGATTAACAGGTTTCAGGTGTATCGTCAGAGGTTCAGAGCTTCCAATTTCCTTTAATTGTCTTCTAAAATGTTCATACATTTTAACCTAAATCCATAGCCTTGTGCTGTGACATCAAGATGTAAATCTGTTCCAGTTGTCTTACAGATACCTGCAGGTTTCTGGAAAACGTTCTGCTGCTATATCAAGAAATCAGGTCTGGTTAAAAAAAAAAAACAGTCTCCAGAGCCTATTTTAACCCACACCCATTTTGAAGCACAGTTTAAAGGTCACTCCTGCTATCTGGGCCAAGACTAACTTATAGAGGGCTCTCAAGATAATGCCAGCACCTGTACCAGCTCCTGGGACTTCACCATTGGTATCACCTCTTCTGGCTCAAATGGACACCTACCCAACAATTAAAATCTGTTTTTTAAAGGACATATCTGCTCTCATGTCTCACTCATTCACCTGTGCCTCTCCTGTACAACCAGGGCAGTTCTCTGTCCCATTCTTTCTGGCAGATAATCACCCTTCCCATGGCTACCCCCATTCATGGGGCTGGTAATAACAATCTATTTTTTCTCCTAACAATGTGCCTTCTCATATCCCTCAAGGAACAGATGCCTGAGGTCCCCAAAATGGCAGTTAGCTGGATGTCTCTCCAGCAACAGCTCCTGCTAAGCGTGAGCCCACCAACTCCCAACTCTCCCCTCCCCTACTTTGCCCCATGCCTGTAGGAAGTAGCCAAACTTCAGCCAGCACCCTATACTCAAAGAGTCTGAGATGTTTGGGTGGAAGCTTCACCTCAGCTCCTGGCATCCATACACCCAAAGAGTCTGGAATGTTTGGGCAGAAGGTTCTATTACAAGCCGTCCCCTGGGAGTTGCCTCAGTCCACACTTCACCTCCAAGAAAGCCTGCCAAACAGTGACCCCTCCCCAGAGATGTTCAAGACCACTCCCCAGGGTATTTAAACTGCCTGCCAGAGAACAAACACATGGTTTTCTGGTCTTCTTTCCCCGACTCCTCTGGGTGGGTGGGGGGCTGGAAGGCCACCCAGCAGCATTGGTATCCATTAAACCTGGGCTTTTTCTAATTTAGTTTGATTTGGTCTGATTTTATTGTGTCATCGGAGAGGCTTATCAGGGTGCAAAAACTTTTCAGGAACCTTTAAGGGGTTCAGTCTAGTGAGACATCTTCAGGCAAGTTGGGAATGTGTCTTTAAAAGAGACGGTGGGAACTACACCTGCCTGGTTCCCTGTAGGCCCAGTACAATCTCTTGCTTTCATACAAGCTCCCACCATGGCCATCTGCCATGATGTGATGCAGTCACGAGGATCCTCACCAGAGCTGATACAATGCCAGGTACACCACACCCTAGAAACACCGGAACTGTGAGAAAAATAGCTCCCTTTTCCTTATGAGCAGCTTGCCTCTGGTGTTTCATCACAGTGGCAAAATCAACAAAGCAAGAACAAGCAAGAGGCAGATTAGGAGTTCCCACTTGGTTAGATCAAAGCCACCAGTGAGACGCTAGAGGGGACGTTCTAGCCCTGTTAAATGCTGCCATGTTATTTGTAAGAGTTTTACAGAGATGTGATCGGTGTACAAAAAACTACATATGAGAAATGTAGTTTGATAAGTTTTGACTATAATGAAAATAGTGATCACAACCATCAGCAGAGGGCTTAGATCTCCAGAACACATGTGAAAGTGGAAATAGAAAAGTGACTCTACACAATTGTCCTCAGAGCACCACATGGGCACCCGCACCCACATCAAACACATGCACAATGATAAACAAAAATACAACAAGTGTAATATTAACTCTTTGAGAATTTTCATGCATCTATATGATCTCTATTCACCCCCTAACTCCTCCTAGATCCATCCCCCTACCTTCTCCCAACTTCGTGTCCTCTTTATTTTTTAATAACCCACTTTCCTAGTCAGGATTACTACTGCTGTGATGAAACACTATGGCCAAAAGCAACTTAGAGAAGAAAAGGTTATTCGTCTTACATATCACAGTCTATTGGAGGGAAACCAAGGCAGGAATTCAAATGCAGCAGGAACCTGGAGGCAGGAGCTGTTGCAGAGGCCATGGAGGAGAGCTGCTTACTGACTTGCTCCTCATGGATTGCTCAGCCTGCTGTCTTATAAAACCCAGGACCACCAGTCCAGGGGTTGAGCAACCCAAAATGGGCTTGGCCCTCCCATTAATCACTAATTAATAAATGCCCTATAGGTCTGCCTATAGCCCAGTTACATAGAGGCATTTTCTCAGTGGAGACTCCTTCCTCTCAGGTGAGTCTAGCTTGTATCAAGTTGGCATAAAAGTAGTCAGCACACTCAAGTACAATTTGTGTTACATGTATACTCATGGATATGGGGTCATCCACTGGAAGATGGTTGAACTACCAGGAGCCATACCCATGAAGAAAACTGACTGTTCTTTCCCCAGAAGTTATTAACTGTCAGTAGCTCCTTACTTAGCTAGAGGTTGGGGCTCATGAATTAAATTTTTTTAAGTAAAAGATTTTATAACTCTTTGCCAAAAATTTCCCTCAACCCCGTAATCCATCCATCCATGCTACCCCAGGTGTGTTCTCTGCTCTTATCACTGTAGATTATATAGTATTTCTTAAAGTTTTATAAAAATGAAAACATACAGTATAGATTTTGCTTGTTTGTTTTGTCGTTGTTAGATTTTTTTTTGAGACAGGGTTTCTCTGTGTAACAATCCTAGCTGTTCTGGAACTTCCTTTGTAGACCAGGCTGGCCTCAAGCTCGTAGAGATCCTCCTGCTTCTGCTTCTGGAGTGCTGGGATTAAAGGTCTACGCCAACATTCTTGGCTTAGATGTAGTTTCTATAGTCTTTTTCTTTTCTTTTGTGCAGCTTTTCATTTACAATTATTTTGAATTCCAATTGCATATTTTTTCATTCATTCATTTTTATTAATGGTAGATAGTAATTCCAGAATGTCTATAGTACTATTTATCTAGTCACCTACAAATTGCTCATTTCCGATTCAGGATTCTTAATAACAAGCTACTTATAAACATCTTTACATAAGTTTCTTACTTGGTAAAAACCCATACATTTTTTTCTCTCTCAGGTAGATAGATACATATGGTGAGATGACTGGATCACATATACCATGGTTACAATACTACAGTGATACTCTGGTACTATTTGATACAGACTCCACAGATCAAGAGTGTCATTTCCAACAAGAGTGGTCCCACTTCAGATGGCACCTGAACTTTTGATCAACTGACTGCAAATGTCAGTCTTCATAACCTCGTCAGGTTTTATGATTCTCTTAACTGATTTACAGACTCAGCAAAATGTTGTGCATATGGCCTTAGGACCAAGAATATTAATTGGGACCAGTCAAATGAAGGGATACTGGGTCACTACAGGCTGTCCCTGTCCTCTGCTGGGCTCTGATAATCCAGAAGTCTCCCTGGAGGGTTTTTTTGTTTGTGTGTTTGTTTGTTTTTGGAGGGGGGGTGTTTTTGAGACAGGGTTTCTCTGTGTAACCCTGGCCCTCCTGGAACTCTCACTCTGTAGACTAGGCTGGCCTTGAACTCAGAGATCCTCCTGCCTCTGCCTCTGGAGTGCTAGGATTAAAGGCACATGCCTCCACCTCCCAGCCGGAGTCTTATTACGTAGGCATGATTGATTGTATCATTGGCCATGGAACTGACGTCAGTATTCAGTCCCTGTCTTCTCTGGAGGAGGTCAAGTTGGTCATAACTGGCTTGATGCTGTATTCTCTAAACACACGACCGATCGGCCTCCAGCATAAGAAACCCCCTCCTGAGTCATCTTCTCCATATAAAATCAGATTTAGTTCAGGGTACCTGTCAATAGCAAAGGGACTTCCATCATGGGAAAATTCCAAAGACTCGGAAGCTCTCTCCCAGGAAGATAAGCAGAATCCTTTATTTCATAGCAGCTCTGTTTATGTTCAATAAGGCTTGGTTGAATATATCACAGAGACTAAATTAATAAATACACAACCAAGAATAAATTGTTGATTGGCTACGAGGGAAAGCAAACTCTACGCAAAATGTGGGTTTGCATATTAAAGAAGACAGCTGCAGCGTCAAAGACTGAAGGACGAGCTCTAGGTGCCCCACCATCAGGGCTTGGAAACGTGTCTTCTCTCTGTTTGTCTCTATTTCATCTGCAGAAAGCCTAGTTTCTTTCTTCCTTCTTGACAGGAAACGCTCTGATTGCACTACTCTGAGTCATAGCTCAGCCCCACGCCCACTGCTCTTAGCACAGAGTTCTAATTAGCCCTTTTAGAATCCTGTGCTCAGCTCTGGGAGCAGTTACTGTCCCAAGCGAAGGGACAATTGTCCAGGCCTTGAGCACATAGTGCCGTGGTCTTCCATTATGATTAACAAGTGAAAGAGAACAATGAACACTAGATGAAGGCTAAACATGACAGATCTACCACGCTTCATACCTACTTCACCTGCTAGTGTAGGGAGCAGTGCCCGCAAGTGTCGTCTTGCATAAGTAAATTATCCCTAGCAACCCTGGGAGGCAGGGGTGTATTTCACAGACAGCGGCCTGAGGCTTGGTAAGAATAAATTGTCAGGTAAAAAAGGTTTAAAATGACTAGGATGGAATTTTTGAGCCACAAATCTAGGGAAATACATGTTTAGTTTGTACGTTAGAGCTCAGGAATAACTTTTTCTAGGTTTTTTTTGGTTTTTAAATTTAATTTTCTTTGTATTAGTTTTTTATTGGCATGGTAATGGGTTTCTTTATGGCATGTCTCTATTTCAAAGTGTGTGTGTGTGTGTTTGCAGACATGCCTAGAGAAGCAAGAAGTAGTCATTGGATAACCTGAAGCTGGAATTACAGTGGATTGTGAACCACCTGATGTGGGGGCTGGGAACTGAACCTGGGTCTTCTGCAAGAGCAGCAATTGCTCTTAACTGCTGAGCCCTCTCTCCAAGCCTCACAATTACTTTTTCATAACACTTGTTTCTGTCAATTCTCCTCCTTCACTTACCTCTCTCTCCCCCTTCTTCCTGTTTGTCCCTTTCTCCTGATTCCTCCTCCTCTTCTTTTTCTTCTTTCCCCCTTCTCTTTCAAATACACAACACCCCCCAATACACATACACACTCTAAACTCTAGGATCCAGATAGAGGAGAAACACAGTGTTTGTCGTTCTGAACCTAGCTGATTTTATTTAACACAATAATTTCCTGTTCTACCCATTTTCCTGTGAGTTCCGTGATTTATTTTTCTTTATGGCTGAATAAAAGTATGTGTGCATGTGTGTGTGTGTGTATTTTCTTTCCTCAGTCATATGTTGATGGGCATCTAAGCTGGTTCTGTTTCTTAGCTATTGTGCAGAGTGCAGCAATGAGCACAGATGAGCAAATATCTCTGTGGAAGGACCTAGAGTCCATTCTGTATATGCCAAAAAGTAGTATAGCAAGGACTATGGTGGTTTCATTTTGAGTTTTTAGGGAACCTCCTGCACTGATTTCCGTAATGACTGTATCAGTTTATCCCCGACCAGCAGTGAATAAGTGTTCTTCTGCCTCACACCCTCACCACTGTTAGCTGTCTTTTTTTTCTTGATGGTAACCATTCTGCCTAGAGTTAGATGGAATCTCAGATAGTTTTAATTTACAGGCATCTGACTAGTAAGGGTGTTGAACACACACACACACACATATTGGCCATTTGTGTTCCACCTCCTGAGAACTGTTAGTATCTACCCTGTTCATTAGCACACATATTAATTGGAAAATTTGGGGGGCATGTTCAATTTTTGTGGTTCTTTATACATTCTAGATATCAGCCCCTCACACCCTGTCTGAAGCATAAACTCTCCATTCACATACTTATTGTACACCAGCAATTCAGCAGAGGATTTGGGGATACAGAAGGCCCTGTCGCTGCCCTTGCGGAGCTGACAGCTCCAGTGGGAGAATACAGAGTGACTTAGTTGGGAAAACAGAGAATGGCTTTAATCACAGTGGAATGAAGACAAGAGCTGCAGGGTGGGGGCCTTCTGTTAGAGAAGAGGCCATCATGAGAGCTGACTGGACGCCACCTGCCCATCCCTCACTTCAGCTCACTCTGAGGTGGCACTGGCCTGTGCCGTGTTCACCATCAGTGCCACTGTCCCACCGCCAGCCCACCCATGGGCATCCAGGACCTCCAGGGCTCTCCGGTTTCTCCACAGTGAACATGCTAGGTCTGAAGGGAGGGAGAAGGAGGAGAATAAATGAAGCACAATCCAAACAGTAGCTCGGGTGACTTCAGCACAACTAAGGGTGTGATTTCGGGCTCAACTGATATGGAAAACCTCCTTCTTTTGGACTATGCGAGTATTTTCACCTGGCAAGGATGTTTTTTTTTTTTCCAGGACCCTGTGTGGTCTTTCCAGGGGCAGGGAATGTGAACTAACCGGGATCGGTTCCAGGTCCGAGGCTTTGAAGCTATAATGCAAGCCAAGCCCCTTCCTGGATCCTGAAACAAAGAGAACATAAAGAGAGCAACATTCCCATTCCATTGGGAAGCTGGCCCGGTCTCCCTGGTAGCCAGGAAACCATGTAATACATCCATGTCAAAAGCAATGACTCCTCGGGGAGATTATCAAATTAAGATCCATCCATCGAAAAGCCTAATGCTATTGATTAAAGAGCAAACACCAACATCCACCCTCCTCTGGCCCCAGAGCTGGATGGATTTATGTTCTCCTTGTCTCTAAATCTTGAATTAGGACACATTTGGGGCACCTGGGAACTCAGGCTCAGACATAAGCAGTTCCCTCTGTTCTCTTCTGGGAAGATTTCTGCATTGGCTCAGTGAGGCATGGAGGGCAGTCCTGGCTCTAGAGCCATACCCGGTGAGTTCTCTAGGTGACTGGATGTCCCCAGCCTTTATGAACAGCAGCCAGTGCCACATGGAAAGGGACCCAGGACACATCGTTGATTAATTAGCTGGATTTCCTGTTCCTGTGATAAAGACCATGACGGGGTGGGGGGTTATTCAACTTGTATGACCCTATCTATCTCAGTCCATCATCGAGGGAGCTAAGGCAGGAGGTCAAGCAGGGCATGAACCTGGAGCAGAGACCATGGAGGAGTGTTGCTTATTGGTTTGCTCCTAGGGCTCACTCAGCTTGCCTTTTAAAAGATACAACCCAGGACCACCTGCCCAGGGATGGCACCACTCAGTGTGCCGACCCTTCCCACATCAATCATCAATCAAGACAATGCCCTACAGACTTGCCGACAGGCCAATCCAATGGAGGCAATTTCTCAATTGATGTCCCCTCTTTCCAGATGACTCTCACTTGTGTCAAGTTGGCAAAAACCTAACCAGAACAGTTGGCCACACTAATCACACATATCACTTGATTGAAATAATTGATGATGCATTTTATCACTTCAAATCCTGTCATTTGGTGCGTAGAGACAAACCCCACGGAAAGCAATTATGAAACACACGGGGATCCCTTTAGGTGATCGGCCAGACCAGCCTTGAAGATCAATGGCCCAAGAGAACACATCCAGACCTATCTTTCTAAGATAAGTTCATCTAAAATGACAGGGAGAAAGATTTAAGCCAGACCAATTCATTCCCCTGGAGAACATTCCAGAACTGGAGAACATGGATGATAGATGCTCGGACTTCTCTCTCTGTACTTCTTCAAGGAGCTGACTTCTTCCATGCCGCCACCCCTCCTCAATCTGTGCAGACTGGCTGTGGGCCAGTCCTGCCCGAGGTAATAGAATAGAGGCTGGGATCTCCATCAGCAACGGATTTATGGGAATACCGTAGCTTTTGGTTGCCAGGATACTGGGCAGACCACCAGGGATGATGTGAAGGCTTCTCCAAGCTCCCATCCCAGATACAGAAGCCACCCCATGGAGCAGAGCCACTGGGTACCAGCCTTTCCTCCACAGCCTAGGAGGTACAGCCAGGAACAAGAAGCGGTTGATTTAACAATGTTGTAGGGCAGGAGGAGAAAAGGATGGTTGGGAGACAGAGGAAATGCTCATTCCAACAAAAGGAAACTAAAGCCCCAGATGATTGTGCCGGGAGGAAAGGTGAGTGTGAAGGAAATGAAATGGAAAATACTGGCAAATTGGAAACCTGGCCCAGAGGTGGAGGGAAAGAATTGGAAGGCTCTGGAGCAGGGAGATACATCCCTGAAGGGTTGGTCCAGAGAAGCCCAGAGCTCCTGTAGTTCCAAACCACATTGTCAGAAAGAAAGGGCAGTCCAGGGTGCTGCTGCTGCTTCAGGCAGTGGAGGCCTGAGCTGAGGCCCAGTTAGAACTGTTTTGTGTAAAGTCAACCTGCAGACCCAGTCACCTCAGGAGACAAGTGAAGTGGTCTTTTGCAAAGGGCAACTTCTTGAGGAGGCAAAGGGTTGATTGCTTGGCCATCCTTACAAACATCTCTTAGCTTGACTTCAGTGAGGGTGCTGGTGGCCAGACACAGACATCTGTGCATGCTGAACAAAGATGCCTCTTCTTGAAGTTCTTCCACTAATGAGAATCCATTGAGAATCCCCTCGGGATTCAGCCTTGTCTTTATCTGAAGGATAAGAGGAGCAGATATACCAAGTGTTGGGAACTTATACTGAATCTCTAACCCCTCTAACTTCCTGTTACACACACACACACACACACACACACACACGCACAAAACCACCATCACTCTTAGACTTCTGCTATGATCATCATAGCATTCTGCCTCCTCCCCTCCACCTCCTTCTTCTTAGTTTTGTCCTGCCTGTGAACCCAGATTCTTCTAGAAGCATTGGCCCCACTGCCTGGGTATAGCTTTACCATTTTCTCTGGCTTCCTTGTCTCTTTCAGCTTCCTTAGTGAATGTCATCGCATCTTCTTTACGTTTATTGGACAGCCATGAGAGCTAGCTCAGCTGGATTTTCCCCTTCTCTTTCCTTGAGTCCAGGGTTTTGTGCAGAGCCTACTGACCACCAGAAGTCTGAATCCTACCAGCTAGACAGTGTTCTCAGGGATAAACGATTACCTTCATAAACCAGCATGCTGGGCCTCAAGATGTTCATGTTTTCTGCCCAATTCCCAAGGAAGAAGCTTGACATGAGGTAGGTCTCAAAAGTTCACATCCAACCCAAGGCACTTCCAAATCTGTACATGAAGGAAATAGACTTACCTATCCTTCTGCAAGAGAGATGCATCCGTGTACGTGCCAGCAACCTTCTGGCATAATCCAGGCTGTGGGAGAAGGGGGATGATGCAGCAGGCTTTCTTTTGGGCCACCAACCTGTTCCCAAATCATGACAAGGAGACTTATTATTTGTTATGAATGCTTGGCCTTAGCCTTTCTTGCTAGCTCTTATAACTTAATTTAACATGTTTCTCTTCATCTACACTTTCCTCTAGGGCTTTTTACCTTTCTATTTGTCCTACTCCGCATCTGTCTAGCAGCTGCCTGTCTGGTTCTGGGCATCTCCCTCTCTTTCTCCCTTGTGCGTGCTCTCTCTCTCTCTCTCTCTCTCTCTCTCTCTCTCTCTCTCTCTCTCT
>LOJH01068851.1:5264-15312 GCA_001685095.1 Ellobius talpinus
GGGGCGGCGGCGAGGTGGCGACGACTTCGATGAACAGACTCAGCGGAGCGATCCACGAATTTGCGCCACTTCCCTATTCACCAACCCCGCCCCCGATCATCCGGAGCCGCCCCGCCTGCTGAAATACGCCACTAGCTCAACTTGCTAACGCCGCTGGCGTAGCCCCACCGGCTGCCCGGCCCTCTCACGCCTTCAGAGTAACCGCTTTGGAATCAATTTGTGGGTTACGCAGATGACTTCGCAGCGAAGGTTACTGTCGTTTCAAATCAACTGAAAACCCTTTCTCTGGTAGCCCCGCAGTTCAAAGCTGAGGACGAAATGAGGTACCAGGCGGGAGTCATGAAATTTGGGTCTCCAAGTCTTTTCGTAAATTACGTAGGGGAAAGCAGACAATTACAAGTCTAGGTATTCACAAAACGGGTTGCTACGCTGAAGGCGGTCGTTGACACCAAAACAAAGTAGTACCTAAGACGTGGATACAGACTCCACAATAGAAGGGCAGAAAGAAATGGGGTTTGCAGACACGTACAGAACACCCAGGAATCGGGATTGAGTGGACCAATAAGTGCGAAGTCCAAAATATAGGGACTACGCCAATGCGGAGGAATACATTGTCAGCGTGTAAAATGTCATGTGACCTAAGGGCGGAGCATCACGTGGCGGGTACCAGAAAGTAGGCCCGGCTTGGGAGAGGTGTCAGAGTTCCGCACCAAGCTTACTGCAGGAGCGCCAACAGCCCATAGGCAGCGCCCTCTTGCCTGTCCACGTCAACCTCCCAGACCAAGCCCTGCCTTTTTCAGCTATGTATGCCCTTTGAGGGATCCAGGCTTCTCATCTTCAGCCTTCTATGTCCTACTCTAAAGTTGCTCTCCCATTATTCTGCAGGTGACCCCCATCCTATCCCGGGGGGCCTTTCCTGCCAAACTACGTTGACATAAACTTCTTTATCCCTATACTGAATACCACTTCCCCACATCCCAAACAAGATCTTTCCCCTTTGCTTCAGGGACAGGACCGATGTGAACAAGTTCCCTCCGTTTCCAAAAACGTCAGAGAAGGACCTATGGCAGCTTCGGTTTCAAAGTTATAATGCATGGTTTAAAAGAGGAAGAAGAAAAGAGAAAGTTGATTACAGGTATCAGGGGAGTCGGGGGAAGAAAAACTGAGGAAAAGGAAGGGAAGGACAAGTCTGAGGAAAACCCAGACTCCCGCCCACAGCCCGGCCCCTGGAGCAGGAGTGAAGAAGTAGATCGGTTTTGTACAAGAGTTTTTAAAAAATCAAATGACAACAAAGTTGACTTGGCTTCTTTTGAGCCTCTGAGATCACCATGTCTGTCACTCAGACCAGTCCTGCTTCCCCACCAGACAGTTTCAGCTCTCCAGGGCTTTCACCTGCCCTGCCCGGCATTTCCATGGAGTGTGAACACGAGTGAGGCTGCTTCACAGTCTAGCCCATGTGTCCATCCAGACTCCATATCCTCGGGCAGAGAGGGATGGGAGGGGCAGACCCTGCCCAGGTAGTCCTCCCATTGGACAGGGCAACAGACGGCATCCCAAGAGTTCGCCCTCCCTTCCCCCCCACCCCAACTCAGGTGGAGGGGGAGCAGCTGTCACCAGAGCCTGTGTTGGTGAAGGTTTCGGCTCAGCACAGAACGGACGTCAGCAGTGAACCTGGAATGACAGTAACATGCATTGGTGGAGTTCCTTACAATTGATACACTCACGACGGACTTCACTGGAGTTAGGATGGAACTGAGTACCACTTTCAAACAGTGAGACAGGCTCAATTTGGGAGAAGCCAAATGGCTAAAAACAATGTGCTCTGGAGTTAAAAGGGCCTGGCCCAATCACTGAAGTTCTGAAGGACTCTTCTTTTTTTTAATAATTAAGATTCCCCCCACCTCTTTTCCTTGGGAACCCAAGTGTTGCTGGATATGGTGGTGCACCTGTAACCCAGCCAGCACTTGGCAGGAAGCCAACTGCCAGGCCAGCATAGAAAGAATTTCTAAATTTCTAAAAAAAAAACACTTTTAAAAAGAAAATCAAAATGATGTACCTACAGGCCAGTTCCCTTACCTGAGGGCATCCAGCATTGGGAGAAGGTTGAGAAGGGCTGTGTCACTGGGGTCACTGAACCAGGATTTGATAGGGATGGCATTGTCTAGGGTGGGTAAAATTACAGTTGGGAAGAGGAAGAATTCAAGAGAGCCTGTGAGTTTTTCCTTAATATTGTTACTTAAAAACCCATACACCTCACCCACCAAGTCATAGCCGCCTAAGTAAACCCTTCTTTCTCCTCAAATGTCAAACTGAATGATTAATAGGCTTCACAACAGTGGAGGCTAGAATTCTGGTCTACCTGCCACTGTGCCTCACTTGGAGTGAATTTGATAGGGAAGTTCCATTTATAAAACAGACACATGAGCATTGGTACCTCACTTGAATTAGAGAAACAACTTAGATTCAGATCTGTAGTGCAGCAGGGAATTCAAACTCTGGGACTAGGACCCAGGTCTTCTGCCTCCTAGCTCCTTATATTCAACCCAAGGAGGAGTTAGGGATATAGCTAAATAGTATAATGTTTGCCTAAGATTTAATGTGAGGCCCTGGGTTCCATTCCCAGATCTACTAAACTAAAGAGTCAGGTCAGACCAGCCTTAAGGAGACCCTTTCTCAGAAATAAAAACTAATAAAATAAGCCAGGCAGTAATGGCACATGCCTTTAATCCCAGCACTTGGGAAGCAGAGGCTGGATCTCAGTGAATTTGAGGCCAGCCTGGTCTACAGAGTGAGTTCCAGGACAGCCAGTGCTGAAAAACTCTGTCTCAAAAAGCCAAAATAATAATGACAATAATAATAATAATAAAGACTAATATAGTCCTCAGAACCATTTCCTGGTCCTGCTAGAGCCACCACCTGTCCCCATACCTGGGTGGCTCCTATAAGCCCCGGGGGAGTTATCCAGGATCACAATGCTGGAGAGGTCGCTGTGGACCACAGAGAGGTCTTTGATGTAGCTGCCCAACTCCAAAGTGCAGTGCTGAAAAGCAGAGGATGATGTAGCACACACACACCCATCCCCAGTCCCACCTCCCACCCAGGACCCAGGTAACCTGCCTCTCAAACCTGCTTCTAGCTCCTTACCTGTCTATAGTATCTCCTCTTAAGAATGCTTCTGCTATTGTCCAGTTTATCTGCCACAGCAGAGCCGTAAATTTCCATGCTTGCTGTAAACACCACAAGCTCATACCACTGGCTTACCTGAAATAGATTGGAGAGGAATACAGATGTCATACAAAGTAATCATTCAATTAGACATAATGATTCTTTGCCAGCCTAGACCTTCCGGCCTTCAGGTAAATCAAATGTCTGTGAAAATACAAAATAATTTTGAACCCTCCACTAATCTTCCAAACTCAGTGTCTGAGGCAACCAACACCCTCCAGAGTCGAAGATATAAACACAAAACTGCAGGATGCCTATGAAAGAATAGAGTTATAAAACTGCAACAAATATACCCTGGCTACTCAAAGCCATTCCCTTACTTCCCTACAGATTCTCCTTTACAAATCTGCCCTTACCCACTGTCCTAGTTGGCTACTCCATTGATATAATTAAATATTGACCAAAGTCATCTTGGAGAAGAAAATTTATGTCATCTCACAACTCCCAGATCACACTCCATCACTGAGGGAAGTCAAGGCAGGAAACTTAGAGGCAGGAACTAAAGCAGAGACCACAGAGGAATGCTGCTTACTGGCTGGCTTTCTGCAGTGTCTTCTTACCCAACACAGGACAACCTGTCAGAGGTAGCACTGCCCTCACTAGACTATGCAACTACCAAGTTGTCCTCTTCTCCAACCACAAAGGTTCTTAGTTTTGCAGGTATAAGATAATTCATTACTATTTTAATGTAAACTGAATTAATACATTCTTATAATACATATCTATTTTATCAGTTCTGTTCCTCTTGAGGTTCCTATTACAAATCTGAAGCAGAAAATGGGATCCTGCTGTGACAGACCTGACATGTTGATCTGGAGGACAACTGGTGAAGCATTTGAAACTTCTGAATGGTTATTGCTTCAGGGGCTGTTGTGGGGAGTTCAGATGATGCTGAGAACTATGCAAAGGAGGGAAGCCTGGTCTGGAAGGTTTCAGAGGGAAACCAGGACTACCAGGACCGTTTATGTAATACCTTGGATTAAGGATCACAATCTGTGGATACAGCACCCACATCAGGCAGCTCACAACTAGCTGCCTGTAACTCCAGTTCTAGGTGCTCCAACACTAGGCTTCCACGGGTACCAGGCATGCATGTGGTACACAGACACACATGCAGGCACTCTTATACCTAAAATAAAAATAAAACAACTCGTCTAAAAAGAAGAACCTATGGGCCAGGTGGTGGTGGAAGTATTTCCTCAGGATTGGCACACAGAAGCTATGGTCTAGAAATTATGGCCTAATTAAGGCTGCATCTTGGTATGTATTTCAAAGTCCTACATCGAACTACTGGTTTTAGCAGCATGAAGGCTCCAGAATTAAAGGGATCATGGAGAAAAGTTGAGGCTTGGCACTATGAAAGGCCAGGAGAGGCTACAGATGAAGGTACAGCCTCAGTTACAGTGGAAAGAAACCCCAGGACAAAGAGGTCATGAGGTGAAGCTTAGGCTTGGTACCATGGGACAGAGTCAGAATTCCTGAAAAGACACTGGGAGGCAATTGGTCAAAGTGCAACCCCAGTTGCAGCAGAGACCCTAGCATGTCGTATCTGCCAGGACCATGGGATGACCATGGAGACAGTGGCAGATGTGGAGCAGAGTCGGCTGTGTGCTACCAATGGCAGAACTGGAGCAGTGAAGCACCCAAGTTCTTTGGAGCCCTGGAGACCATAAGTAAGTACCAAATGTCAGACACCGAGCTGAAAGATGCGATTTACACCACTAGATTTTGGTTTTGCTAGGATTTGATTGTAACTGCCCTGGTTCTTCCTTCTTGTAATAAGAAAGTAACCTGGGTGAGAGACTTTATTACAAAATGTGTGCTATGGCTCTATGAAATAAATAAATCAAAGCATCATAAACTGGTTTAAAAAAAGAAAAAAGTAACCTGTTCCAGGCAATGGTGGCACATGCCTTTAATCCGGGGGTTGGGGTGAGAGTAGAGGTGTTGGTCAAAGGCAAGCAGATCTCTGTGAGTTGGAGGCCAGCCTGGTCTACAGAGCAAGTTCTAGAACAGCTACAGAAACCCTGCCTCAGGGATAAAAAAGAAAGTAACTTGTTTTGTGATTTTACATGAAGTCACAGTTAACACAGTTAAGAGACTCTGAATATTTTAAAGAGAATTTTTTTAAGAGAGCCAAATGGATGAAAGACTAATTTGTATCAAATTATGGTTGTCTATATCAATAGGTATCAATATAGCCCTCAGAGAATTTTTTTTCCTCTTTTATTTCTGAAACAGGGATTCTCTGTGTAACAGCTCTGGCTATCCTAGAACTTGCTTTGTAGACCAGGCTAGCCTCACAAAGATCGACCTGCCTCTGCCTCGTAAATGTTGGGATTACAGGCATGAGATACCATTGCTCAGCTGAGACTGAACTTTTAAGTGTTAGAATTTTTTAAAGACTATGGGGCTTTAAAGTTATATTTTATATTAAGAAATGAATATGAGACTTAGGGGAATAAGTTACGGTTTTGGGGGATTTTTTTTGTTTTTTTTGCTGTTGTTTTGGTTTTTTGAGACAGGGTTTTATCATGTAGCGCTGGCTGTCCTGAAACTCACTTTGTAGACCAGGCTGGCCTCCAACTCACAGAGATCCACCTGCCTCTGCTTTCTGAGTGTTGGAATTAAAGGCGTGTGCCACCACCGCCCAGCCAAAGTTATGGTTTTTAAGATTTATTTATTTCCATATAGGTATGTGTCCCTGCATAAGCTTATGGCTTTTGATTTTTGTGGAGTTTTTTTGTTGTTGTTTTTTTCAAATTATGTCTCTGTGGGTGTGGGTATTTACATTTGAGTGTAGGTGCCCATGGATGCCATAGGCATCAGATCCACTGGAGGTGGAGTTGTAAGTAATTGTGAGTCACCTGATGTGGGTCCTTGTACACACCAGGTCCTCTGAAAGAGCAACAAGTACTACCCACCACTACCCATCTCTCCCACCCAAGACTATGGTTTTTAAAGGGACATGTTATTTTGTCAAGTGACAAGGAATAGACTGTGATGTTTGGTTTTAATGTCAACTTGCCACAAATTAGAACCACCAAATAGACCGCTCAGTTGAAGAACTATCCTGATTGCTGTAAGTAATGTGGGAAGACCCACTGTGAGATTTGGTAGAAACTTCTGGTAGCAGCTCAGGTAAGAAAGCATGATAAAAGGAAGATAATTTGCTTCTTTCTCTGACCTTCCCTCTTGCCACCATGCTGACTTACCCTGCTGCTGCAGCTGCTTCCCTCACTAATGTTACAACCAGCATTTCCAAGCATCTATCTTCAAATAAGGACTAGCAGCTCTTCAGAAACCTTCCAAGATTTTAGCACCAGATTGGAACTGTTGAGATACCTGCCTCATGGACTGAGTAAATACCAAACTGTCAGCCTCTCCAGTATAAGAAAATCTCTGGGACTGCTCCAACTGCTAGGGTACCCAGCCTCAAGAACTGAGCATCTACCAGGTTCTTAGCCCTCGGATATGAGCAACTCATTACTATTTTATTGTAAGCTAAATGATTTGTATTTCTATTTTTGTATTCTATTGGTTTTGTTCCTCTAGAGAACCCTGACAAATACACCAACTTCTCAACCTCTTCTCCAAATCCCCTAAAGCCCTGAACCCCACAATCAAACTTTCATCAGGGAGCTCCCATTAGCTCATACACTCACCACTTCTAAGAAGAAATCCACATGGGGTCTCTTATGTACAAAAAACCGGACAGGATGTTTGTCTATTACCACCTGCAGAGGAACAGGGAAAAGATGAGGGATGTCCTAAGCACTACCACATTGACCTTGCCCCATGCCTACCACCTGCTTTCCTCCTCCTGGCTGATCCTGGTGCCAAGTCTTGCCAACCCCTAACCCTTAAGACTGGGAAAGAGTTTATGTCTGGACACAGTAAGAGACATAAGTATTTCATAGCCTCACACACCTTGAGGATGAAATCGGGAGGTGTTCCAGGTCTCACCGTGGGCCGGAGGACCCCATCATGGTGAGAGTGAATAAGTGTTTCATCCAGATCCAGCACAAGGATCTTCTTCTTCACCTGGGCTAAACCACAATGGGAAGGAATAACAACAATGACCTCAGCCCAAACCTGGAGTCGACTTCACCTTTGGGTAGCCTTCCCATCCAACATACTCACCTAGTCGATTCCGGGACAAAGGAGATAAGGGAAGGATATCATATCGAACAGTTTGATACTGAATTACCTAAGGATAGCAAAAGAAAGAAGATTAGAACCCCTCATAAGGAAATCTTTCCAGACAACAATAATAGCAAATACTAAACATTTATCATATGCTGGGCACTGTATGTAAGATTCAGGACCTAATATATAATCCTAATAGGGACAGAGGTAAAGTTCAATGGTAAAACACTTGTCTGTCTAACATGCAAGAGACTCAAGGTTCAATGCCCAGCACCATAAAAACAAAATAAAACTCAAGTAACACTACAATTATCCTTGTTTAATGGAAGGGAAGATAGGCAGCAAAGACTAAATACCTTCATGCCTAGGACTGCACAGCAAAACTTAATTAAAATGAAAACTCCATGAGAACATGAATTTCCTCTCAGTCATGCCTATTTTTTTCAGGGCCTTACTTAAAAACTGTAGCAAGGATAACGAGCTAATAGCAGAATGTGTCCTCTGACCATGGTATTCTGCTACACTGAACAAAGAAACGCACAGGTCCCCACCTTCACCTCAAGGGTTCTTCATGGCCATTCCTGTCACCTCTCATTGGGAACCAAGAACCTCAGCCTCTTACTGGGCAGAGAATAGGACTCCGGAAAGGAAGCCTTTGGATCCCTGATGGGAACAGTAGATGAGGGAATCCAGGGGTTGTCAGGTCAGCTAAGTTCCTCTGGCTAGGGGCCACCACAACTATTTTAACCAGCCACCTGTCCACTTCTGTTTCCACTAGCCAAGTCACAAGTTGTAGCGAATATCCGAGAGTCTCTTTACCCTGGTACCCAGAGCAATGGGGAGACACTGTAAAGTCCCAATTGCCAACCTGACAGAATAGAGAGAAGACAAAAGTGAAGCAAGGACTGTGAGAGAAAGGTGAACAAGGACAAGGACATCATCCCTCGTGCCTTCCAGCTCTGCTATCCAAGGCTTCTCTAGAAACTATTTCCTAATCCCCAGAGCTTCTGCGCAAGCCTGGCAATTCCCTCCTCTGCTCTTTCCTAACATACAAATGCTCTCCAGTTCGTTCCTAGGCCCTAAGCCACACATTCCCTACTTGAAAACCAAAAGGCCTTCTCTTCTTTAGTCCCGAGGCATCTGCCCTTCTTTTCTCCCTGAGCCTGTGATGAGAGCTGAAACAGCTCGGGTGTCCTGCCCTATCTCGGGTAGCACATGCTGGGCATGTAGGGAATGCTCCAAGTAGCTGCCAGAAAGGGCGTGGGGAAGAAACCAGACTGGAAGGGAAGGGAGGACAAAGGGCTGTTGGGTCAGTGATGTCCAGAGGAGAGCAATTTAGGAAGTAACTGGTCTTCCAATACATGGACTAGAGCACTATTCCCAACATTCAGAAAAATAAAATGAGCTGGTAGAAGAGGGAGGATGCTCAGGACAAGGTCAGAAAGAAAGGATGAGCAGAAGTAGGCACACACAACCACAGGAGTCAGCCTTGCACACCCCCAATCTTTCATGGATCCTACCACTCTTAGGAGACTAGGTGTGCTTACAACCACGACCACCACCCAAAATAATCTTCACCCTAAACCAGAACAAGGAAGAACTAGAACAGACTGCTAGAGAATGAATGCAAGTGCAAGGCACGCTCCCAAAGCAGTCAGATCTACTGCCAGTAACACCAAAATCTGTCTGGGGGTTCTCTTGGCCTCGCCTGCCAAGGGTCACACACAGCCCTTTCATTCTCCCCGAACCTGACCTTAGGAGATGTGCCCCAGGGGTGACAAAAACATAGGGACACATTCATCAAGTGATGTTATCTGAAATAAATTTTACCTTGGAGAAAAGTTTGAGGGCGAGAACCCAGAGACGCTTGGGTTCATCCCAACAGTCTCTACACTCCAGGTATCTCTTCCTAACTGCTAAGAGTCTTCTGGAGAAACATGCCCACCTTCAGATGCAAGCTCTACAGCTAACAGCCAGGTCTTCTAACGAGACACTCAACTTGAAAGTGCTACCTCTTACAACGAAAGATGCTCATTATAAAAAACCTTTTCCAGGCCCAGGGTCTCAACAAACACGCTATAGGTGGTCAAAGACTCTTTGGAGAAATTCCTTCACAACCAAGGCTTTGCCCCAAGTTTCCATCCCCTGCCACAAATGCCCCCTACACACACTCACCAGTGACAAAGGAGCCCGGCCCTTTCACAGCAGGGTCTTTCCAGAGCCCACAGCAACAGTTCTGGCTACCAGCAAACAGGTGTTCCCTGCCTCTTGCTTTCTTTAGCAACAACTCCACCTTTCTTAAGGAGAGCACCGTTCTAGCCCCCAAGAGCTGCCAAGTGCTATCCCATCTGGGCAGACGAAAAAAGAAGCCAAAACCACCACACACAGATCTTGGTTCTTTTCTAAGGGTCCAAACCCTCCTCAAAGGTGCTCTACTTCTCCAGTGGGTAAAGCTCTGGCCAAGGCTCCCTTCCTAGGCCCAAAACAGGGGCCCAACACTATCCAAAATTCCGTGAGCACCGAGGACAGAGGTCCCCACCACTGCCAGCAGCCACACTAACTCACCGTGCGGATCTGCCTCCGCAAAAGGTAAATAAAGAAGCTCCAGAGCTTGGCGGCGAAGGCCACGAACGTGCGCAGCCCCAGCAGACACTGCGTCCGCATCATCCCGATG
>LOJH01068852.1:5234-15282 GCA_001685095.1 Ellobius talpinus
CTTTATTAATTAACCAATGAAAACAACAGATAGATAGAAGACCCTCCTACATCAGAGGAGACTGATTCAGTGTCATTAGATTTTTCTTTAATTCTTTAAAGACATTGTTTTTAGCTATTTGACATCTAGCCACTTTGTAGTCTTTGCTAAATCTGCCATTACAGCCCTTCAGAAGTAGTTTTGTTGAATTATATTTTCCTGAGATTTTTTCCTGCTTTTTTGCATAACATATAATATATTCTGGCCACATTCATTCTTCCCTCTCTCTTACCCTATCCTACCCCCACAACCCAGTGCCTTTTTGCCACTGAGTTCTTATGCTACTTTCAAGTCTTTTTGCTTTATGCTGTGGGACAATGGTCTTGTACCCTGTAAAGATTTGTCACTTTAATTGGTTTAATAAATTGCTGATTAGCTAGTAGCCAGGCAGAAAGTAGAGGTGGGACCACCAGAATAGAATTCAGGGAATAGGAAAGTCTCAGTCTGCAGTCATCACTCAGATGCAGAGGAAGCAAGATAATAATGTCTCACTGATAAAAGGTATCAAGCCACATGACTAATACAGACAAGAAGTATGGGTTAATGTAAGATGTAAGAGTTAGTTAATAAGAAAGCCTGAGCTAATAGGCCAATCAGTTTGTAATTAATGTAGGCCTCTGTGTGTTTTTTTGGGACTAAAAGGCTTGTGGGACCTGGCGGTACAGAAACCTCCATCAACAGCTTTACATTTGATTTGGGTTTTGATCCACTATATTGGCCAGGGTCATTCTCATGGGCATGGGTATGAAGCTACCCACAGGAGCATGGGTAACTTATCAGTGGCCACATCACTGAGTACAATAACTTCCTATTCCCCAGCAGCCTTGGATTGCCATTCTCACCCCACGGGCAGCATCCGTCCTTTGAGTTTCTCCCTCATCTATGGCTAAATGTGTTTAGGGACTCAATCTTACGTAGTAAACAGCCACAGCTACTCCAAATTCTCGTGTGGTATGGCCACATTATGCCCATGACAGCATCGCATAGCCCTCTGACTTATTGTCCAGATTTTCATTCTTCCTCTTCCCCATTCTGTGACATTCCCTGAGCCACAGAAGGGGTGGTACTGGTGTCCCATTTAATGCTGAGCACTCAGTTGTCACTTGTTCTCAGCACCTTGCTCAACTCTTCATCTGCATTAAACTGATGTTCATCACTAGAACTTCTTTGGTTGAGAATGAGGACCGTGCCAGTCAATGCTCATCAACACAGATATTTAGGAGGCAGGCTAATGATGTGTGCATTTAGCAAAACAAAAGGAGTAGGTTTCTCCTTAGTTACTAGGACTACTTAGTTGTGGACCTTAGCCCTGGCCCACGGTACTGGCTGTGAGTTCCTTCCAGCAGATCAAACCTAAAACCCAAGAAAAAGCATTGGTGGCCTTCATAATAGCTGTGCCACTATTGTACCAGTAACTCCAACTTGCCTTGAAAGTTGGTATTGTCGTTTGCAGGGTTTAAAGCTTGGAAAAAACCTTTGCTGACTTTCCTCTTCCAGTGGCCTGTGTGGCAATTTCTGGCACTGTAAAAGCTAGCCAGCAGGAAGGAAATTTCTAACTCAGTTCCAGCATGATTCTCTGTACACTGTTGCCAAGCTATGTGGTGTCTTCAGCAGTAGGCCTTTTTATCCTGATAGGGTAGGCAACTCAGGGCAACGGCATATTTGAATAGTTTTAGGATGCTTCTGGGACCTTCTTGGCCAGCAGTTCCTAGGGAGGTATTCCACACCCGACACTGGGGCTTTTGTTCAATAACACATGGCTTCTAGATCAACATTATCCATTCATTCACGGTTCTCTGTTCAAAATCTTTGAGAAAAAATGTTTTTGTTAGTTTATAAAATAGTAGTTTCCACATGACTTTCCTGATATAGCCTTAGCTTTGATTAACCTGCCTACTGCACCCCATCTTCTCTCCTATCCCCCTAGTCCCATTCATGTTTAGGCCTTGCCATCCTCAGTAGTCCCTCCTTCTGTTTTCACAGTACAGTACAGTTCTATCATGTCTACTGGCCCTTGAGGCTCCTCCCCTTCTCCCTCCACTGCCATGGCCTCTTGGTCACTTTCAGGTTTCTACCAACATTTTAAGCTAAATGAATCTAAGAATTTGAGACTCGGGGAATATCATGGTAGAGGGGGAGAAACAATCTAAGAGCCAGAGGAATGAAGAGTGCTGTCAAAAGATGGCTTCTGGACAAGGCATGGCCGTCACCTACACGAACTCCCAGCAGCTGCAGTGATCCCACACGGTCAAGAGCTGAAAATTCCAGCATGGAGCAGGGAGGAGCTCCCAAGGCCCGACTCCTACCTGAGATGCTAATTGCAGTTGGTGGCTGCTGAAGGAGGGAGAATCATTTTGGTAACAGCTGAAGTTTTGCAGTCACAGCCATTGGTAGATTGCCCATGACACAGTAAATGACCTCACACACATATACATATGGGTAGCGCTAACTGGACTTAGTGGTTTATTAAAAACCAAACAAGCCAAGACACTGGGAAGGACATGGAGACACATTGTGGCGGTGTGGGAGAAGCTGGAGGGAGTCGGTGGGGATGGATATGGCCAAGATATACTGTATACCATTCTGGAATAAAAATAAAATATAAGAAATAAAAATTCAAGTCTGGGATCTACATATGAGAGAGACTGAGAACATGAAGTCTTTGTATTGCTCCTCCTGGGTTTTCTTACGCCTTACATAATGCTTTCTAATTCCATCCATTTCTCTGAACATCTCGTTTTTCTGTATTATGGAATATGTACCACATCTTCATTATCCATTCATCAGCTGATGGGTGGTCCCTCCGTATCACACACTAGTCTTATGAGCACTTATTATTGTCAGCAGCTCTGAAATCTTGATTTCTTTGTAAGTCATCTGAATCTAAGCTGAATGTTTGGTTTTCTGAGCTACCTGTCTCCCTCCCTGACTCCTATTTCTCATTTTTATATTTACCAGGCTTCTCTTGGCTACTCCTATTTCTATACTGATTTTGGTAAACCAGGGACTTGGGAAGAGATTTTGCCCAGACACCTGGAGCCCATGAAGCTCCCACTTCCTGCTCGCGGGTGTCTTTTGGGCACAGTGTGCGGTCAATGTGCAGGCCGTTCTTGCGTCTGTATTTCTGTGCATTGGGCTATTCATGGATTTCTCATCAGCTGGGGATGCATTGAGAGCTTGGGCTTTGTTCAATGGCTCTCTCCTTCCCGAACTTTCAGGCTGCAGTCAGGTCCATGACCTCAGGCAGAGCTGTGGGATGGTCCTCCTGTCACACATTAAGATTCTCACTTTCTGCCCCAAATCCAATTTGCCCTCTCTGGAAAAAAAAAGGCTGTTGATTTTTTGTTCTCACTTTCAAAATAACAACAAGAATTAGAAGTTGTTTTTGGTGAAAGCAATGGCTTTTCACTTGAGTCTACAAACTGCGTTTCTGCCTCCATTGTGTGTTTGTCTCCTTTGCTCTCAGCCATGCTTTGTCGTCACCTTATATTCCCCAGCAAGTCTGGTAGATAAACAGCCTCCTCTTTCTTCCTCTTCTTTGGACCATTAAACAGAAGTTCCACAGCATAAACAAATGTAACACATCTTAACATAATATTCTACAACAGCTACCAGTTTGCCCTTGAACTCACTCTGTGACCTAAATTGGCCACGGACTGGTAATCCTCATACCTTAGATTCCCAGGTGATGGTGAGTACAAGTCTATACTACCAGGGCTAGCTTGGATAAATATCTTCCAACAAGCCCCAAACCAATAAGCCCTCCCACTGCATAATTTTTTTTTCTTACTGTCCAAGGCTTGTTTGATCAATCCTAAGTGGTAAACAAGGTGGCATTCTGACCAAAGCTAACCAAGAATAAATGCTTCTCCACCCTCATTTCTGTTCCTTCTCCACGCCATCTGGGTGCTCACCCGTTGGTACTTCCCTAACTGAGCAAAGGACACCTGACCCTCTTGTCTTCTTGGCACAGGTGCACTGACTGAAATTTCTACCTCCTTTATTAATTTCTTCTCTCTTTTAAAAAAATGAATTAGTTTTTAAAAAACAGTTTTTTTCTCATTTTACATAACAATCCTACTTCCCACTCCCTTTTTAAAGTTTTACATAAAATGAAACTTGTTTTCTCTGCATCATAAAATACAGCAGTTGTAACTTCATGAAACAATGTAGAAGACATTCATGGGCATAAATGAATGTCCTCTCCCAAAGGATGCAAACCTATTAGTCATTATTATTATTATTAACACAGGCAATACATGCCATGCCTTCTGAAATTCCTTAGCTAAACTGCTTTCCTCGTTAGGAGAAGCCTTGAGAACACTCAAAAGGATGAGCTGAAGCTGGATCTAGAGGTGTGCAGATTAGAAGTGTGCAGAAGCAATCAGATAACCTGGCCAATGACACTTCAATGACACAAGCTCAAAATCCCCTGTCAGCTCCCTGCCAAAGAAACACACAAGCTGTGACTAGGCATGATGGTTGTCTCCGTCTGCACCGAAGGATCCCAAATGCTCTGTCTCACCTTCCAATCAGTAAACATCTGGCTCTGTTTTCCTGTTAATTCCTCTGCTTCCAACCCTAGAGGATGGAGACCCAAGTTTCCTATGCTGACCCCTTTGCTGGGTGACTGCAAGAAAAGGCCTTCTCTTTGCAAAAACTGGGTCATACATTTGTGTGCATTGGCTATCGAGCTGTTGTTCTGGATTGCACTAATACTTATCATTTAGTATTTTTCAGGAATCCATAAAATAAATCAATAAGATAAATATGCTTTCTTTGGCCAGATCCCAGGAACTATTGAATCGTAGCCTGAGTGGAGATACAGAACAGGAAGGCAGAAGTCATCCAGGCAGCCCAGTTCCCTTGGAGAAACATTGTAAAGGATGGGGTAACCTCTGCTCCCTGGAGTTGGAATTTGGAACTCAAAAGGCAAAACAGGACACGCCATTCCAGTCCTTGGCTGCCAAAGCCTGTGACTGCTGCTGCCAAGCATCTTCCAGGCTTGATGTGTGCTCCAGCTGGAGCTGAATGTTTCCATCTGTACCACTGCAGGTGGTTATATAATTAGCCACATACATTTGTAGCGCTGTTGAGAGAAGACTAGCAATGAACTCATCCTTGCTTTACATCTGTGGGGTGTTGCAATGGACTGGAAAGGGGTCTGTTCTTGAAATAAGTTGATCAAAAATACTTTCTGTGTTCGAAATCTTCTGAGGTTGCTTATTTCAGCAGTTATTACTGAAGCCTAAATGATTGAAATGACAGCGAGAACCAAGCTTTGTGTGTGTCTATGGTCTCTGCTTGAGAAGTTCCTTCATCTTTCAGAAGGCTCCCAGAAGCCACTTGAGTTCTCTGGAGGGAATCACACAAAAAACCAGATCCTGCTGTACCTCCTACTTCCTGTTTTGGAGCTGGCATTGTATTTGACTTATGTCTTACTCTTCTAGACCACAGGGGTACACATTTTTTTTATCTGACACATTTGCCAAGAGTGGAAAATAATTTCAATGATATATGACTCAAATAAAAGTAATTAAGGGGGCTGAGGAAATGCTTTGATGAGTAAAGTACTTGCTGTGGCAGCATAAGGACCCACGTTTTAGTCCCAAGGACCCACCCATAAAAGTCAGTCATGATGGCAGATGCCTAAAACCTCAGTGTTGTGGTGGCAGACTGGAGGATCCCAATGGTTCCTTGGTCAGCCAGCCTACTCAAAATAGGGAGCTACAGGATTAGTGAGAAACCCTGCCTCAAAGAAAATAGTATGAAGAAGAAACTAAGGAAAGATACCCCAACTTCAATATCTGGCATCCACATGCACACCCATGCACACATAAATATGCATGCATGAACACAGACACACTTAAAAAAGACAATTCTAACTGAAATTACATTGAATCTAAAAAGAGGATTGACAGCATCATAGTGTCATAAGTGGAAGACAGGGTTCCACTTGAAGGCAAGATTCTGGTTAATTTCATTTATTTTTTCTCTATGCTTCCTTGTGTCTACAGTGTGTGAAGGAAAGAGAACTTAGAACCCAGTGCCTTGATAATGAGGTAAGACATGTGTTAAGGTCAGAGAAAAGGCAACACATCTCTCCACTCGCTGTTCATGTTACCTTCCAATTTGTTCAGACCTGGGTAAGGGAATGTGATGTCAGGTGTGTCCTGAGAATGCCTAGTAAGATTGTTCTAATTGTCCTGACCTATGTGACTTCTCCAGTCCTAGTTTAAGTGCTTCTAATAATCATGGCCAAAATGGGAAGATGCCACCCAGAATGGCCTTTGATCTTCATTTTCTGTCAGTGTCTGAAGGCAATGACTGCTGCTTCCTTCCAGTCTCCAGCCAACAGAAAGCTGGCTGGACTCCCATTGGTAGTCAAAGGACAGTGCTGGCTACCAGCCAGGGACTCACTGATTGGGATACAAATGAGCATCATAATTAAAATAAGAATTTATTAAAATGTCTGGAAAGGCACAGAATGACAATGCCATTCTGTTCTTTAACATTTGCTGAGGCTTCTTCCTAATCATTCTCAGGACTGGAATTAAACCCTGTATTTTGATAAAATACAGGACTGACATGCTATCAAGGAAGTCCAGAGGCAGAAGCCAGGCCTTATGTGCACATTAAGCATCTTAGGAGCTCTGGTAACCCACCTGGCAAGAACACGATGTTTCCACATTTGGCATCTCAGATCTGCTGGTACTGGAGCTTCTCAAACTCTGACTTTCAAGTTTTTCACTCTAGGGATGAAAGCATCTATTTCCCACAGCAGTGGGGGGTAGAGTTCCTAAAAGTGTCTTCTGAACTAGAGTAACAGATGACAAGTCAGAAATGAGACTGGTTAGAATTTGACACTGAACAAAGCCAAGGTTGGGGATTTCCTGAATGCTCTTTGCCAAGAGAAAGTAGTTGAAAACCAGTTAGATTTGAGCAAAACTGGGTTCACGTGTCCCTGATTTAGGATGCCAAAGTAGAGAAGGGAAAGCCCCAAGGAATCATTGAAATGACTAATTGAACATTAAATGATTAATTAAAAATCTTGAAGCTGGAAGGAAATTTCTAAAAGGTTCATGTGTCTTGACTCCGTGCCCTTAGTTCCCATCTTCCATTCTAATGCATTTGGTTCATGGTTGCTGGATGAGTCTGCCTGGAATACCATTTTTCTTGTATGACACTTTTCTGGCTTAAAAATCTATATGAGTGGCTTATTGATCCTAAGAGGAAGACAGGATCCATTGTCTGGCTTTTAGTGACTATGCTAGGCAGAGTCTGTCTCCCTCTTAGACTCTCTGAGTCCACAGACTCAAGGTTTCTGTTCCCCTCAGCATTCTGTGGAAATCCTCATCAGCTTTTCCTTGAAAAGGTAGTTCTCCTTTGCCATAATTGAGAATGACTTCAGAAACAGGTTTAAAACACCAGCATCACATTTTCCCGCCTCTTCTGTCTGCCTAGTTTTCTGCTGAAGTCCTGGTCTGCTTTGCAGGTTGGTTCAAGACACAAAGCTGCCAACATTAGATGGATGGGTGTAAAAGGAAAAGGACATTCTGGCAAAGACTGACAGACTGAGTATTAACAAACTACCTGTCAGAATTTGTGTGCTCACATTGGGTCTAAGTCACCTATTATTGCCCAGTGCAGCCACAAACAATACTAATGGTTTTCATTGGAAAGGTACCCGCTTGGAGGTCAGAAAGATTAGAGCCTAGATTCTCCTTTACTGAATGGTGCTAGAACCACTGGCAGTAAGTCAGTGCTTTTAGTTCATTTGTTTGCAACATGGGACGTGTTTTTAGCTTGCAGTAGAAGCGATAAGCGTGAGGCATTTGACACATAGTGGGTAGTTAATAGATGCTGATTCCCTTCTCTTCCGTGTGCTTGGGCAGCTGAGAGAGGACGAAGGGGTAGCTGTTATGTAGCAGATGCTGCCAGCATCTGCTCATCCATGTTTCCAACTACACAGACCTCTCCATTTCTGTGCTTGAGGATTTTCTACCCAAGATATGTACTTCCTGCCCTTGTAGTGCACTGGAAATGCCAGGGAATTAGGACTCTGCTGGGGCAGCTTTCAGCCCACAGCTTTGGAACTGCTTCCTAAACACAGCTTCTTCATCCCTGGGGTGTGATAACTCAGAGGCAAGGTTTACACCGACTCTCAATGTGAGTCTGCTGGATTAAATTCTAGGCACCCAAGGTGGGAGCTGGCACTGCAGCTGCCTCCCTAATTACCAGATGTCTCCCCCACATCTCATTCACTCCCTTACCCATCTTCATCTCCTAAACTACTTGCTTTTGGATCTCTATCTCAGGACTGATTCTTTCGGGAGAAGCCAAACCAAAAAAGACGCTTAGTCTCTATTTTCTTCACAGCTCATCCCACTGGGGATGGTCTGGCTGCTCTCAGCTGCTTTATGAATCTGGATGGCAGACTAGGTATATCATTTCGGTCCTCATAAGCCACACTGTCATCGTGCAGCATAAGAAATGTGACAGCAGCAGTAACGTGCTACATCTTAGTCACTCAAATGTGTAAACTAATACAACCATCAGGCGCCTTCCACATCTCTGATATTAAATGCTGACTGAATTATTGATAACCAGTCCCACGCTCCCTTGGATCAAATATTAATACAGCAATAGCTTGCTTGTGGTGGCTGGATCCTTTCTGACTGATTTCATTGCTCAGCAACCCAACCACGTCTTTCACCTCACCCAAGATGAACTGGGTACATTTCCGAAAGACAACTCAAAGAGATGGTATGTTTAACCAGTGGCTGTTGTGTTCTATCAGAACTGATAACATAGCAGATTCCCTTGGGACAAGTGTCAAGCCTGAAAGAAGGTTTTCAAGCCTTCTGAGACTTTAATTAGAGTCTATTATAGAATTGCTTTTGCTGATGTATTTCATGATGCCATTTAAATGGGAAATACAAGGAATGGGCATGGCAGATCTGGAGCGGGCTTTCCACCTGCACGTTCCATACTCGATATTTGTCATAACGATTTCAGTTTCTATAATCGCCCCTCCTCTGGATTCTGTAGCATGCTAATCCATTCCACTGCTCTTATGTATGGTTTATAGAATGAATTTGTTAGCTCCTGTATCTTCTTTTACTCTCCTTAAAGTATGGAACTCAATGTTACTGACACTGAACTATTCTCTTCCCTTGCTTAGTTTTGTACCTTTGGCACTTAAGGAAGAACCTGGACCACTGGTGTGCTTAGTAAAGACTTACTGAATGACAGCATATGGTATTGAATGCATGCAACACTGAAGGCTGTGGTAAAAACATCTTCCCATCTCTGAAAAGTCTAGTTGCTGAGGGGCGCCTAGCTCATATTCTCATTTTCTCTCTTCTGCATCATATTCTCTTTAAAGATTTAAGAAGAAAAATATTCTAAGTGAACCCCCTTTCAAAGACATTGAAGGAATATTTGATCTTTTATTAATATTATTAATAGTTCCACACCTTGTCATTCAGTTAGAATCTATGGAACCTCTACTATAATCCAAGCACTGTGCAGGTTCTTGGAATATCAAAGACCTCTCACCACTCATCAGTTCATGCTTTTATTTAATTGTAGTCATTGGTGGACATAAACCAGAGTCACAGCCATTAATCAAGCTCCTTAGTGTATTACAAAGCCAGAATCTAATTGAGTTGCTGGTTCTGATCAAACGTTATTTTCAAATTTATGCAAACTACAAAATTAAAAAAGTAACTGAATAACCTCTAGGTATAGGCCACTGTGCTGTATAGGAATTGAAGTGCCAAGAAGGGGCTTACTTATGTAAGTATTTGCAGCTGTCCTGTGAAGGATGTACCACTATTTCAGTTTTCAGATAAGAAAAGTTGTGAGACTCATTTCACAGTCAGTAGGAAGTCATAAGATCTGGGCTATGAATTCATGAAGCCTAACACCTGCATTCTTGCCTGCTTGTTTGCTCATTTCCTGTATTTTCTTTCTTCCCTTCCTTCCTTCCTTCCTTCCTTCCTTC